>JAODAL010030567.1:0-49743 GCA_025379985.1 Phyllomedusa bahiana
GGGGATGCGAAGGACGAATACGTGGAGATTTTTTCCCTTTCGCCCCTTGAGAAGTTTAATCTGGACAAGGGCAAAAAGGAAGAAATTAAGAAGGAGGAAGAGGAAAAGCGTCATTGGCGGTTGATTCCGCAGACGTTTACGAATTGGCTGCAGGCGTTTGCTATATTAGCAAGTGTCATAGGGGAAAAGGCGCCGGAAAATTGTCGGCTTTTGTTTGCTATATGGATTCGATAGGTGAGGCATATTGGGCGTATGGGGGAATGGCTTGGCTCTGTTACGACGAGCAATTCCGACAGAGGAAGGCGGTCCGTAGGTGGGACCATAAGGACATCGGCCTGTGGCTGCGGCTGATGGCTCCGGCTAAGTTCGGGCAGTCCTTTCATTGGGGGGGCCGGGTCTTCCGGCCAAAGTGGGTCTGCGGTAGGAACCGGGGCGAGCAGTCAGGCAGGGGCCCAAAAGGGAGGAGCTTGTTGGCAGTTCAACAGTGGCCAGTGTAAATTTGGGTCTGGCTGCCGTTTTAAACACGTCTGTTCATTCTGCGGGCGCTCATCCCATCCGGTTTCCAGATGCTTCAAGAAAGGACGGGCAAAAGGGAGCGGTTCGGGTGGCCAAGGGGGTGACGCCGGTGAAGCTTCTCGCGATGGCGCCGTATCTGGACAGATATCCGGATAGGGAGGGAGTGCGTTTTGTAGAGGAAGGTTTTGATCAGGGGTTCTGGATTCCCCCTCCAGGGCATGTTGTCCCCTTTTCCTTGCAGAATATGAGGTCGGCTAGGGAGCACCCCTCCGTGGTGTCGGAGAAGCTCGCAAAGGAGGTGTCTCTGGGGAGGATGGCAGGGCCTTTTGATGAACCCCCCTTTTCTAACCTGGTGGTGTCTCCTTTGGGAGTTGTGCCAAAGAAGGAGCCGAACAAGTTTCGGCTCATCCCATCATTTGTCTTTCCCGAGGGGGCAATCGGTAAATGATGGGATTTCTCAAGAGTTGTGTTCGGTAGTGTATACTTCGTTTGACGAAGCAGTTTCCCTTGTCCGGTGTTTTGGGAAGGGCTCGTTAATGGCGAAGACTGATATTCAGTCTGCTTTTCGTTTGTTGCCAGTTCACGAGGATAGTTTGTGGTTGTTAGGGTGTTTTTGGGGGGGGGTCGGTTTTTTGACGATCGTTGTCTTCCTTATCGTGTGCTTATTTTGAGGCATTTTAACTCTCGTTTTTAGAATGGGTGGTGCGGGATGTCTCCGGCTTGGGTTTCATCATTCATTATTTGGATGATTTTCTTTGCGTGGGCCCGGCGGGTTCCCCGATATGTGGCTTGCTGCTGAAAGCGATGGCGATGGGTGGCGGATCACTTTGGGGTTCCTTTAGCGGCTGACAAGACGGAGAGTCCGGGTACCTGTATGAAGTTCTTGGGGATCTGTATCGACTCCGTGAAGGTGCGAGAGGGCGAGAGTGAAGGTGAACTGGTCTGTGGCAGGTTTTGTGGCCTGGAATGGCGGAGTGTTCATCCGGCATATGGAATTGGAGTCGGGAGAGGGGAATTTTTAGAGATCCGACGGGGTTCATTTGACGGCGGTGGGGCTAGATTTGTGGGCATTGTGGATACATGGAAGGTATCGAAAGGGCAGTTGGCTTGGTGGGGGCCTCGCATGCATGAGGTTTCATGGCATGCTCGTGGTAGGCGGCAGGGGTTCTTGGAGTTGGATGAGGAGTGTGGGTGAGGGAGTCATTAGGGATATGACTTCCTCAGGTTTTTGGTGAACGTTGACCCGGCCTGGCGAAGGTGGGGCTCTTTCAGGCTGGTATCCCTGGAGAGCGAATTGGGTGAGCCATCGAGCATGGCTTTTGGACCTCTGAGCCAGTGGAATGCGGTTGGGGGTAGGATGGTTTGTCCCTTCGGGGATTTTTGGTCGCCAGGTTGTTTTAGCTCCAAGGACCTCTGCCCCAGTGGGGATGGCACGTTGTTGCCTGGTTACAATTGGTTGAGTTTTGGTTAAAAGAGGTTGTGGTGAGTTGTATTTGGATTTACAATACTGGTTTACGGGTATGCATATGGATATATATGTATGGAGATTTGGTATATGTATATATTTAAGTATGTATATGTATTTAATAGATGGTTATTTATATATATATATTTATATGCAAAGTAAAGTTTATGTTGTATTTTGTTAATAAAATGGCTGCTGTGGCTATTTCATTCCAGTTGGTGGCCTGTGTATTTATTTTAGGAATGTTGGTCACGGGCAGCGGGGAAGTGGTAAATGGGGGGATGGGGTTCAGGGGGAGGGGTTGTCGGTGGCGCAGAGCAAGCCTCAGTGTTGCTCAGGGTCAAGAAATGCGCCGGACCGCCGCCCCCTGGCCCCTAGGGGAGGCACGGCATGACCCGGCACGCTGGGTGCATACTAATGCACTGGGCGGTCACGGAGGCGTGGTCGGGGCGGAAGCGCCGAGGTCCGAGGGACCTCCCCTTCCGCCCAGGGAGTCAGTTGCGCGGCGTGAGGCAGCAGTCCCGCCCTCCCTCCCTAATTTTGGGGCTATTTGGCAGGCTGTGTTTTGCAGAGCAGGTGTCATGGTGGCCTTTGGTGGCAGGGGTTCTTGGAGTTGGATGAGGAGTTTGGGTGAGGGAGTCATTAGGGATATGACTTCCTCAGGTTTTTGGTGAATGTTGACCCGGCCTGCCGAAGGTGGGGCTCTTTCAGGCTGGTATCCCTGGAGAGCGAATTGGGTGAGCCATCTAGTATGGCTTTTGTACCTCCGAGCCAGTGGAATGCGGCTGGGGGTAGGAGGGGTTGTCCCTTCGGGGCTTTTTGGTCGCCAGGTCGTTTTAGCTCCAAGGACCGCTGCCCCAGTGGGGATGGCACGTTGTTGCCTGGTGCCACTTGGTTGAGTTTTGGTTAAAAGAGATAGGGTGGGGTTATTTGGTTTACAGATACTGGTTTACGGGTATGCATATGGATATATATGTATGGAGATTTGGTATATGATTATATTAAGTATGTATATGTATTTAATAGATGGTTATTTATATATATTTATATGCAAAGTAAAGTTTATGTTGTATTTTTGTTAATAAAATGGCTGCTGTGGCCATTTCATTCCAGTCAGTGTTCTGTGTATTTATTTTAGGAATGTTGGTCACGGGCAGCGGTGAAGTGGTAAATGGGTGGATGGTGGTCTGGGGGAGGGGTTGTCAGTGGCGCAGAGCAAGTCTCGGTGTTGCTCAGGGTCAAGTCTTTTGCAAGTCCACAATTCTCTTTCTGATATCTTGGTGGATTTCTTTAGACTTTCCCATTATTTTACACACAGAAGCATTGTGTTTCTTTTGTGCATTAAAAAAAAAATCTAACTGTTTGTCTCTAACTCAGATGTTGCCAATAAACTTCCCAAGATATGACATTATCACATGGACTGTAGCAAATTGTTTAAAGGCATAGTAATCCTAGTGTATGTAAACTTTTGACTTTGAAGAAACTAACAAAAATGCATTAAAAATTCTTTCTCGCTCATTATTTTTGCATTTGGCAAATATAAACAATTTTTGAAATTCTAATTGAACTAAAACAGGTAATGTTTATTCTGATTTCATGACAGGCAGTGAGAAAAACATGCATATGTATCTATTTATAAAGTGTATGAAAACTTCTAATTTTATATATATATATATATATATAATATATATATATATATATAATATATTATAGTATATTATATATAATATATATATATATATATATATAATTATATATAATATATTATATATATAAATACACACACACACACAGACACACATACATACCCAGGAAGAATTTTTGCTTTATTTACCCCTAAGGGATCCGGCATTTTTTTTTGTTGACACGTTCGTTTTTCCCTCCTCGTCTTCCCAGAGCCATAACTTTTTTATTTTTCCAACTACACAGACATATGAGGGCTTTTATTTTTCGGGACAAGAGGGAATTTCTAATGGTGTTATTCACTGTACTATAGAATATACTGGGAAACCGCAAAAAAATTCCAAGTGGGACAAATTGTGGAAAAAAAAGTATTTTCGCCATGTTTCCGGGTGTTTTGCTTTTACGGAGTTCAATATTCAGTAAATATAATGTGTTATCTGTATTCTACAGGTTGATATGCATCTGGCAATACCAAACATGTAGGGTTTCCGTTATGTTTTGGTACCGTAAAAAAATTCCAAACATTTTCTATTTTTGAAATTTGCGCCGCGGCACCATTTTGTGCGACCAATAACTTTTTTGTACTAACACCTACGGACGTCAGTGAGGGGGCATGTTTAAAGGGCTGAAGTGGACTTATTATCGCTAGCAGTTTGGAATGCATGCGACTTTTTTGATCACTTTTATTCCATTTTTTGAGTGACGTAAAATTACCAAAAAACGCAATTTTGGCGTTTGGAATTTTTTTTCTTCTACGGTGTTCAGCATACGGGATAAATGATATTATATTTTTATAGATCGGACTTTTTCGGACACGGTGATACCAAATATGTGTAACTTTTTTATTATTTTAATGATTTTATTTGTAAAATGGGGAAAGGGGGGGTGATTTGAACTTTTAATTCTTTTTTTTGTACTTTAAAACTTTATTTATTTATTTTTTTCACTGTAACTTTGAGTCCCCCTATGATGCTTGACCACTAGGGGACGAAATTGTTAATACAGCCTAATGCATTGCATAGGCAATGCATTAGGGTGTACAAAGATGGCGGTTCCCCACTTCCTGTCTACGGCCGGAAGTGGGGAAAAACCAGGACATAGCAGTGACGGGAGCCTTCACAGGGCTCCCCACTGCCGTGTCCGGTCGTCGGATCGCTGCAGCTATGTGCGGCACCGATCGTCATTTATTTAGATGCCGCGGCCATCTTTGCCACGGTGTTTAACGGGTTAAACAGCGCCAGCTGTTACTAACGGGTGTTAGCAGCGATCAGCCGCTAACACCCGGCGGCTGTGCTGGGGGGTCGTGGAGCGATCCCCCTGCAAAGCCCCTTAGCGGCCCTGGGACGTACTCATAAGTCCAGGGTCATTAAGGGGTTAAATATTCGTCAGACGAATGGTTTTTCTGTTCAAATTCTGATTCAAAATCCTAGCATTTTGTCCTTTACTGTTGGAGGCAGTTTTATAGTCCT
Source organism: Phyllomedusa bahiana (assembly GCA_025379985.1). Classification (NCBI taxonomy): domain Eukaryota; kingdom Metazoa; phylum Chordata; class Amphibia; order Anura; family Hylidae; genus Phyllomedusa; species Phyllomedusa bahiana. Next base: position 5,134 of record JAODAL010030567.1, read on the forward strand.
ATAGTGGTTATTTGGAATTTGAGCTATAAATGTAAGTACTAGTTTGACATAATTGAAACTTATGACAGAGCAGGGATTCATCAGTTTTCTGCCTGCACTGTGCAGTGGTCGCTTTGTGTGTGTGTGAGGCAGTATTAGACTGAGGTGACTGGGGCCCACCAGTAGAGTTGATTCTTTGGGCCCAGAAGTGGAGTTGATTCTTGGGGCTCATCCCACAGTACATGACTACTGTACATAGCTGCACATACTGCATAGGTGACTCTTGCATGTTGCCTTTTTTTACCTCTCTCTCTGAAAATCAGCTCCAGTCCACCATTTCTAGGGGCCCTCCAATCCAGGGGCCCACTGTGGGTTTCCTGGTATAGGAATAAGGAATAAAGTATGTACTGCTCAGAGATATTCTGTTACTATATGACTATAAGTGTTTGCCCACTTGGACTGACTTACAAGGAAGCAAGGAAACTCAACTTCACCGGTGGGGGAGTCTGGCACCCGTGCCCGACAGTGCTCTTGACTGAACAAAATACAAATGCTGACCCATGTCCACCCAAAAGTGCCTACAATAGGGAGGTGAGCATCAAAACTGGGCCATGGAAGAAGGTCTGATAAATTATGGTGCACTCATATGTTGTGGCTGGTACATGGGAATGAAATTGTGTCCCATGACTGTGATTTTGTCAACCAGCAAAATTGTGTGGTTATTGGCCACTGCAGCTGGCCATGGTTTTATCTTCATGAAGCAGCTCCAACTTGTGAATGTACACATTATCTTTTCATTTTGTGGATTGCCACATAGATGGGCATTGCTTTCTTGGGGAAGATATTGCACCAGAATGCACTATGGGAAAAATTCAATCCAATGGAGTCATTGTGATCCTCTTGTTGGTTCTGTGAAACCTTGGATCCTGGCATTTTTGCAGACCAAGCACACCCCTTCATGGCAATGATATTCCCTAATAGTAGTGATTTCACTGTATCCTGTCTCACTGCAGAATTTTTTTGAGGACTAGTCTGAGGAACATGAAAAAGATTTCAAGGTATTGACTTGACCTACAAATTCCCCAATCCTTGGATGCCCCACCTCAGAAGTTACAGGACATAAATAGGCACTGTACTTTAAAAAAAACTTTGAGCAACCTAATAGTCCTAGAAAATATAGGAGACGTAATATATCTTGAAGAAAATAGGAAAATTTGTCTCTCTCTACTTTAAAGGGGTTGTCTCACTACAAGAATTGCTTTTATGTTAAAGATCTTGCAAAAACAAGTCACTTTGCAATATATGTCCATTAACATTGTCCTACCTATTCTGAGATATCCCCTCTTGTATGTGCTGCATCAGCTTCTCAGGTTACTATAGCTACAGACCTGTTCAATCTCTCTTGATAGGCTTCCAGCACTGGTCACTATAGCTACAGTCCTGGCTTCTACTGCAGCCTAGTAGAAGCCGGTAAACACGCCCCTGAATTCAAAATAAAACCAAGAAAACAGGACAGAGGTAAGATGAATCGATGTAGTGAGACAACCCCTTTAATGAACTTATTATTCTCCCTCTTTGTGTCCTGAACTAATCATTACAGAAAAATGGGACATTATTTACTTAAAAGAATGAAGAAAAAGAAAAAAAGAGCACACACCTGGTGTTGTATTAATAAATACAAAGCTGAAAGTATAGCAAGTATTGCACTCACCTACTTGTGTTGTACTATGAATTGGTACAACACAATTTTGCGCTTATGATGGAGCATAGACGTCGCAGGATACAGCTGCCGGTCTCCAGTTCCCGACTATAGTAGCAGTCCAAGGTCCACAGGAAAAAAGTGGTTTACGATAGAAAAATAAAAATTATAGAAACCACACAGGGCCCGATCCTATACACTATAAAAAAGAGACTACTATCAACATAATATGATATAAAATCGCCAATTTATTGTAGTCACACTAAGAACATAATAAAAGGTGGCAGAATTTAAACAAGCAACACATTACATGTGTCATTCAAAGTGGCACTGTCTCTCCTTAGGGTATGTTAACACGGTGTATTGGGGCGCGTACAGTACGTGACGCAATACGCTGGGTGTTTTGGAAGCACGTGCTTATTAGCACGTACCTCCAAAGCACAGGGGCGCCGCGAACAATTGACATGTCACCTCTCTCTATGAAAGCTATGAATTACTGTAATTGCGGCGCGCATTTCGCGTATAAAGTGCAATATGTGGCGAAATGCACATGCAAATATGCGACAAAATAAGCCGTGTGAACATATCCTTTCACTGACCCTGATGAAGTGTGCTTTGAGTGGCACATGAAGTGTATTGATTGATTAAATTCTGCCACTTTTTTATGTTCTTAGTGTGACTACAATAAATTGGCAATTTTATATATCATATTATTTCACTAGCAGTCTCTATAATTTTTATTTTCCTATCATAAATTATTATGTACTTAAAACACAGACATATGGCCATACCTACAGCCTAATGACTGGACAATAAACTATTCCCAGTAGGAGGCAATATAAGCCCCATTGCTACATGGGAGAAATGTAACAGGTGCAGATTGCTAGCGAACAGTTGCTCACACACCCATCCACCATGGGGGAAACTGCCTAGTTGGAAACTGCACATTGAAAAAGTATCAATTCACACCAGTATGCCGAAAAGCCACAATATAATGTAACACAAGGGAGATTGCAGAATCCTTCACTCTCAGTTCACTTCTAAAAATCCATCCATAAGAGATGGACTAATAGCTCACTAAAGAATCTGCTTACATATGAAAGTCTATGGACATGGGAGGGGGAGGAGGGTTTTTTGCTGGAAAGAGACAAAGGCAGTGAGAAATTCAAAGCTGCAGCGGTTTCACACTAGTGCTATATTCACAGCTAAACTGCTGTTTACTGTTTTATAATGGCCACCGCTATCTGCTGCTGCTTTTGTGGGTACATTTTAGAGAGGAAGGGTAACAGGATCTTCTCTTCAGGGGCGTAACTACCGGGGTAGCAGACGTAGCAGCTTCCCCGGAGCCCCTGCTCTTAGGGGGTCCGGCGCAGCTGCTACCGCGTCTGCTACCCCGGTAATGCTGCTCCTGGGCCCGCCGGCTACAAACATACTCGTTCACTGCAGCCGGGCGAGGAGCTGTGGGGCCCATGGCATACTGCCTCTGAACGCTCGAGCGTTCAGAGGCAGCGCTACCCGGAGGGAGCGGAGTGGAGAGACGCTTGCTCCTCTCTGCTACTTGCCCTACCGGCTCTCTGTGATCATGTGGGCGGCGCGGTAATGTCACATCACTGCGCTGAGCACAGAGGCTGGAGCGCCGCGCATCGGGGGAGCGTGGACCGAGGTAAGTAAGTTATTTATTATTTTATAGCCTGTCTAAATAGCCCCCTGCCTGTCTATATACCCCCAGCCTGCCTGCTTAGCCCCCCCAGCCTGCCTAAACAGCCCCTCCTGCCTGTCTATATACCCCCAGCCTGTCTGCGTAGGCCCTCAGCCTGCCTGCATAGCCCCCACTGCCTGTCTATACACCCCAGCCTGCCTGCATAGCCCCCCAGTCTGCCTGCATAGCGCCCCCTGCCTGTCTATATACCCCCAGACTGCCTGCTTAGCCCCCCAGCCTGCCTGCATAGCCCCCCGCCTGTCTACATACCCCCAGCCTGTCTGCGTATGCCCTCAGCCTGCCTGCATAGCCCCCCCTGCCTGTCTATACACCCCAGCCTGCCTGCATAGCCCCCCAGTCTGCCTGCATAGCGCCCCCAGCCTGTCTATATACCCTCAGACTGCCTGCATAGCCCCCCAGCCTGCCTGCATAGCCCCCCCGCCTGTCTACATAGCCCCAACCTGCCTGCATAGCCCCCCAGCCTGCCTACATAGCCCCACAGCCGGCCTGCATAGCCCGCCAGCCTGCCTGTATACCCCTAGCCTGCCTACATAGCCCTCCAGCCTGCCTAAATAGCCCCCTTCTTGTCTATATACCCCAGCCTGCCTGAATATCCCCCCAGCCTGCCTAAATAGCACTCCTGCCTATCTATATACCTCCAGCCTGCCTGCATAGCCCCCAGCCTGCCTGCATAGCCCCCCTGCTTGTCTATATATCCCCAGCCTGCCTGCATAGCTCCCCAGCCTGCCTAAATAGCCCCCCTGCTTGTCTATATATCCCCAGCCTGCCTGCATAGCCCCCCTGCCTGCTTTATTAGCCCTCCTGCCTGTATATATACCCCAAGCCGGCCTGATTTGCCCCCCAGCCTGCCTAACTAGCCCCCCGTCTGCCTACATAGCCCCCAGCCTGCCTTCAAAGCCCCCAGCCTGCCTACATAGCCCCCCCCAGCCTGCCTACATAGTCCCCAACCTGCCTGCATAGCCCCCCAGCCTGCCTACATACCCCCAGCCTGCCTATATAGCCCCCCAGCTTGCCTATATACCCCCAGCCTGCCTACATAGCCCCCCCAGCCTGCCTACATAGTCCCCCCAAGCCTGCCTACATAGTTCGCCCTAAAGCCTGCCTATATAACTCCCTAAAGCCTGCCTATATAGCTCTCTAAGTCTGCCTTTCTGAATAGCCCTATAGCCCCCGTGAAGCCTGTTGTCACGGATGCCCCTGCGACCCTCATCCTTGCAGGGGCTTCATCACCCAATGATCCCTGCACATTGATTTAATGGGGAACCAATTCATTACGGAAAGGTCGAAGGTCGCATTTGTGGTCAGCCTTCTTTCTGGGAAAGCTCTGGCCTGGGCTAAACCTCTGTGGGACAGAGACGATCCAGTCACGGCTACCCTCGCCGCCTTCCTCACCGAGATCCGCAGCGTGTTTGAGGAACCTGCCCGAGCCTCTTCTGCTGAAACCGCCTTACTTAATCTGCGTCAAGGTATCTCCTCGGTGGGCGATTATGCAGTACAGTTCCGCACCCTGGTTTCGGAACTGTCATGGAACAATGCGGCTTTAACCGCCACCTTCAAGAAAGGCCTCTCAAGCCAGGTTAAGTATGCTTTGGATGACCGTGATCTTCCGTCTTCCTTGAGCGACCTCATCTCCCTGGCTACTCGGATTGACATCCGTTTCTCAGAACGCCAGGAGGAACTCCGCCAGGAACAAGGACCGACTAGACCTCATCGGCTTCCTCGTCTTGCTCCGGTATTTCAAAGGCCTCCACAGTCGCCTTCCCCACCCACGGCCGAGGAAGCTATGCAAGTGGATAGAGCCCATCTGTCCTCTCAGGAGCTAACCCAGAGACGTAAGGAGAACCTTTGTCTATATTGTGCCAGCCCGGAACATTTCCTCCCCTCCTGCCCAGTGTCCTCAACGTCCGGGAAACGGCCTACAGAGCTCTAAAGAGTGAAAGCTTCTCATTTAGTTAAGTAAACAGTCCATTACTAGAGATAAGACTCTGCACAAGGGGACTCACCATGGATGGGCTAACTGACTGACAGAAGCTTAGGGTAATGAGAGATAATATAGGCCCCAGAGAGGTAGTCGGTAACCAGAAAAAACTTATGTACTCTAAGAGGAGATATAGTCTTATCTCATGACTAAAGCAAAGTAAACAAAGCAATATATTTGGTAATACTCTTCATTTACCTTTCCCTACATGTTAATAGAAAGCTATCTATCTATCTAAATCTATCTATCTATCTGTTACACACAAACATTGGAAACAAACATTGGTTGTATTGGAACTTTAAGGAAAGAATGTACAGAGATTCTGCAGGAGAGAAAAGAAAGTTAATGTATCTACAGTCACCATATTTACAAAGTTTTGATTTTCTAAATACTTGAAATATATATACACATTATATACATCTGTACTTGGCTCCTATGCACAAAATAGTTGTGGTACTATAGAGGTGCACCACCATCGCTGCTGCATAATGCCTGTCAAACATTACTGCCTGCAGATATTTTGCTCCATGTCTGGGTCTGTTCTTTCTTTTAATATAAAAATAAAACAATCCTTGTTACATGAAATTTAAGAAATTGTGTAGGTTAAAATAACAGTTATCGTTTCGAGGGATTGCAAGATTTCTTCTCACCACATCTGCTTCCAGTTTCTTTGTCGCAGTGTGGAGTCCTTGAACGAATGGTATCATTTAATATGTTTATTGTGTGCAAACTCCAGGAATAATCTGACAGTGAGCAATTAAATAGGCTATCCATTCTGTGAGGTCCCCACCGATTGATACTTATCTACCTGAAAGAGATATTGATATAGATTCTTGCTTATTGCCAAATATCAGAACCTCATGCCAGTTGTCTTCATATAGAATTTTCTACTTAACACAGTTTGTGGGCAAAGGCTCACAGTTTGGTAAAGTCCCACTGTTGGATTGTTCATTTTACTTTAAAATACATTGATTTCAATGAAAGTCCAAAGTTCCATAGAGATAAGAGCTATGACATAGTTCTCAGTTCTACCTAACATACATCTGTTATTTCAGTATGCCCTTATAATTTCAAAACGTGAAGAACAGCATTATTTTGATGCTAGGTGACAAACTTTATTGATCCAATGTCTCAAACAAAAAAGCAGGACTTCATCGGGCTTATCGTAATCAGATATCTGTGGTTTTTAATCCCACAGATTTTCTAATCCAATAAATCTGATGAAATATGAATATTTTTCCATAAACAGTTATGCTGTCCATTCACTTTAGGGAGATGATGGCAGAACACTCCTCCCAACTTCTCCATTTAGGTGCATGCTTAGCTTGGCCAAGCATGTATGTTTTATTAATGCTGAGAGCAGGGGCATAACTTGAGAAGCCTGAGCCCCATAGCAAAATTTTGGATGGAGTCTTCCTGCTGCCCCCCCAACCACTAACATTTACCAGGACCTATTAATAAGTCATGCAGTTATTAGATAATACAAAGAGCGAATATCTCACCATGCATATCACCATCATACTGTTACCAACAAATTCCACTATACCAAGACCAACATAACCAATAACGCTACTAAATAACTACCTTATTATAGTGCTAGAACATGACCACAAAATACCACCACATAGTGACTGAATAACACCCCTACACTATTACTGAATAAAGGTCCTAGTCTGACCGAAACGTCACATATGATTTCGTTGTCACTCTATATATTGTTTCAAAGACACAATGAAGAATTTTAAAATAAATTGACGTATTTCTGCATAATCCACCTGTGGAGTGCTTTCTGTACTTACTGATACTGGAATTGGGACCCCATCCGTTCAGATAAGCACCCATTCATAACTACCTCTTTGGAGTGCCGCCCAAGTTTGTATTGTTCTATAACTGAATAAAGATCGGTCTACAAAGACCAATATTACTGCCGTATGGTGAAGTTACATCTTGTGACTCACAGGTGATGTTTCTCTGATGAGTTGTTGACTTTCCTTTTTGTTCTGCATTCGGTCCAGACCACCATAATGACTGTAGATTTGGACAAAAATATCTTAGAATCCTCACTTTTCCAAGACCTCCCTTACTGTCCCCCACCTCATTACAAACTTCCCAGTGTGGCAAAGTGGTATAAGCCATAACCTAGATGCCCAGGCTGCTAGTGGGGAGGAACAGAGGATTAACCCCCTGGAGATTGCGCTACAGCTATGGCCTGTACCCCTCAGAATCTTATTACCAGGTAGGTAGACCTCATTCAATAGGTTGGTAGGCCCTAGGTAGGTATGTTGGTAGACTCCAGGCAGGTAGGTAGACAGGCAGCAGTTAGGCCACAGGAAGGTAGGCAGTAAATAGGCCCCAGGTAGGTAGGCAGTACATAGGCCTCAAGTCGGTGGGCTACATGTAGGTAGGTAGATTGGTCCTAGGTAGGAAGCAGTTAGGTCACAGGTAGGTAGACATGTACCAATTAGGTAGGTAGGCTACAGGTTGATAGGCAGTAGTTAGGCCCTAGTTAGGTAGGCAGCCCCCCAGGTAGGTAGGTAGGCTGTATGTAGGCCCCAGGTAGCTAAGTAGGCTGTTGCTAGGCCCCAGGTAGCTAGGAAGGTAGGCAGTTGGTGGGCCACAGGTAGGCTGTAGGTGGGAGCCAGTTAGCTGGGTAGGTAGGCTGTAGGTGGGCCCCACATAGGTATGTAGGTAGGCAGTCTATAGCTGGACCCCAGGTAGCTAGGCTATAGATGGGGCCCACATAGATAGGTAGTTAGATAGGCTAAAGGTGGGATCCATATAGATAGGTAGGCTATAGGTGGGGCCCATATAGGTAGACAGGTTGGGTCAATCCCGAAAACATTACCCTCCTGAATCCTCAGAGGGAATCTTGAGAGGCATTAGAGGAGCCGTGTGGCATGAGTAAAGGAATTTCTCCTACTGAGTTGCAGTATTGGTGGGAGCAGTGTTGAGGACACAGCCGTTGTGAGCGGGTCTAAAAGAAAATGAGACACCTGACAAATTGAAGTAAGTGTGAAACTGGTGTGGACCTGTTCTAAGATAAGGTCACAGTTACATCGCATTTTCAGTCTCCTTTGCTGGTATCCATCAGGATAATTAAAAAAAAAAACTTTAGCTCCTTTTCCCAATCATATATGCTTTACGTGCTGGACACAAAAGTATAGAATACCATGCTTTTGTGTCCAGCACATAAAGTGCATGCAAATAAATAATGAGCAAACATAGCCCAAAAGAGACTATGTATGCACTTTAGACCCTTATGGCTTTGCCTCAACCTTTCTGCGGTATACTTCAGAATAACTTTTTTAAGGTATCTCAGTGAATAACACTAACAGAAGCCAAAAATGTGAACAGAGACATAAAACAGATTCTATATTATTGAACATTGTTATACTCCTATTAAAGTTATAGTCTACAGATATTCAAGCAACAGTGCCAACTAGTTTAAATAAAACCATTACGTTTTTGTGCCTCACCTGAGACTTGTAGCCATCAAGATTGCTGTGCCTCTGTATGTGAAGAACTATTAAAGGGGTTATCCAGGAGTTTAATGATTTTATAAAACACTCTAAACAGCATTTATATTGAAAAGTGAAGATATTGCACTACCTTCATGTGCTTCTTTTTTGTTCTTCTACCTCTTTATTCATCTATCATGAGATCCACTTTTTGAAGTTAAACTTCCTGCTTGTGGGAAGGTCAGTAGTTCCATAGCAGTTCTTTCCTACAAGTCCCACAATGCATTGCAGTTATAATGTAGGGCGTCCCTGCACATGCCCCCTAATCCTCCTAGCACTGTTCAGTCCTGCCCTGTACATAATTACCTCATCATTATTAGACATGTATACCTCATGCCTCCTGCATCTCTGCTCAAGTTCACTTTCTGGTTGCCTGCGTCAGGCTGTTTGTAGTACTGTGCACCAATCAGTTTGTAACATGGTAAAAAACATTATTTCCTTATCCAGCGCCTATGTTTATCTAGTATCTGAGTCTCTAGAGGCAGCCCAATATTTCTCTGCTCATGTTACACCCACTACAGGGAAGTGTTTCTGGTTTCAAACCACACTCATTGAGAGCTGAAAAAACATGGTTTTCCGGAAGTAGGAGGGAAGGAAGTAAAGGGCTCTTCTCTCTGCCTGGTAAATAATTTTTAATGAGTATCAATTACTAAGTTTAATATAACTAAGTTGTGAGCTCTATAACAAATAATAAGATAGTCCTGGAAAACCCCTTTAAGTAAACTGATCTGTTTGAAATACATTGGTCTGCGAATGTCTTGTTCTAAATGCGAACCACTTGAGGGAATTAACCCTATGCTGCACAGCAACTTCCTATTATCTTTAGTCTGTCAATATCTTTACTGTACATTGCTTTAGTATTTCTAGAGAATTAGTTATATTAGCTGCACCTGCAGCATGCAAGCGGCGCCTGTGGCCTGGAAGGATCACCCTTTGTTAGGAGTCTCCTGAACGTTCCAGGGGTGCAGTGCAGAGATATCACATCTTTGTTATAACAGCCACCTGATAACACTGAGGCTTATCCGCTGGCTCAAAAGTCAGAGACAGAGACTTATATTGTTATGCACCTATCTCAGTGTAATGTGCAGAAGTCAGAGTCGTCACACTTGTTTCCTTAAATAAACTGAACGGTTTACTGAATTTTATCTTATTTCTTTCAACAAAGTTTGCACAATTTGCGGTTCCTCAGTAATATGCAATAATAGTCTATTCAGGGTCTACAGCCCAAAGCAACAGTCCATCTTCAGCTGCAAGAAGTCTGTTGGACGGGACTCTTCTTCTCTGTCCACACAGATCCTTCTTTTGTTATACTAATGTTGCTTGCTCGATGGCTACACCTTACCCCGGATTTCTTGCCATACTTTCTAAAAGGGCCTTCTCACTGTCAGTATTTCTTGGGCTTTGGGTCATATTGTACTCTCTCCCTTTGACACATCTGCATCCAACTGCCACTGACTGACTTTCTGTTGCTCCCTGGGTTCTTGTTATTACTGCTTGCTCTTTCAGTGTACCTGTACCATCTACTGGCTGGAGAGTGAACTTCAGGTCCCCATCCTATATCAGTGTCCAGTAACCACTGCATCAGAACTGCTACCCACAACTGTAAAGGTTTCTTCATTTTGCAATGCAAGGCAGTCACCTCTGGGCCTTCAGCAATACCAACAACAAGGCATTGGGGTTATCACTTTGCCCATCTGTGGTTAAATATTGAATAATCTACATATATATTTATAAAAAAAATATATATATATATGTTTAAATACTTTGCCCAAAGATCATGGACAAGGCTAGTGCTGTTGTAGTCAGTGTCAGGGTGCATTTGATGCATTCCATGCCTCTGTTTACATAATTTTCTGGATATGTTTTTAGTTTTGTCAGTAATTTTTTGCTGCTTTTTATCCTCCACGCTGGTAAGATTAGTGCTGGGTCACCTTTTTTTGCCATTTGTGAACATTTTGCAAGCGATTTACAAGGGGTTTCAAATAACAGCTACCGGTAATATACTCAGGTGAGTTTTTTTTTTCTTCTATAGATTTGGGGAAATTAGAGAAACACTATTTTACCTTTAATAAACAAAAATGGATTTTGCCAGGTTTTCTAGGTCTAAGGAAAACAATTGACATCTTACAGGGGCCACAATAACATTTACTTGTAAAAGATTTCCATGCATAACATACAAATGACCATATTTTTGTAATTTAGAGGTTAGAGCAGTAGACAACGTCATATAATCCTATTTTATTGATTAGATTAAATATTGTTTTGTTGGTAGCAATTATATTTCTAAAAGTGACAAAAGAAAATCACAATCTTGAATCTGGGTCTGGTCCATTTAAACATTCTTCTGATGATATCATAACCCAGAATTTGGTTCTGTTCCATCTAAACATAATTCTGGTGATGCTTCTACCTACACAACTAGGGAGAACCTCAGTCCGGGAGTCATTTTGATTTAAAGCTTAATATTGAAGAAGCTAAGGCTAAATTAAGGAGATTGCTGTGTTACCTTGCATATTATTTAGATATTGTGTTATTATGTTATTCATTATTACACTTTTACATTATTGTTGTCTGGAATGTCTTTTGTTCTCATGCTGTCATTTCAACTAAGAAACTGACTTTATTAGCTGTTTGAACAAGTAATGGTAAGTGCACACCGTATTTGTGCTCTACATTTAACATATAATACATATTTCAGGAAATATTCCCAGTGAATATGTTGAATATATCTACTGGCACATGAGCCCTGGTTCAAAACTTGTACCTTAATTATAATATACACTGTGCCCCTGAAATTAATTATATCACATTTTGCATTCGCTGACAATAATTATAGCATAAACTCCTTCCCGATATAGACTATATCACATACTGAGCCACCTGAAATTAATTATATGACAACTGCACCGTCTGAAATTAATTATGTTAAACACAGTAACCCCTGAAATTAATTTTATTACATGCTGTACCATCTGAAATTAATTATATTACACACTGGGCCCTCTGAAATAAATACTGTGCACTGTGCCTCCTGAAAATGACCATATTACACATCGATAAAATTGGAGTGAAAAGAGAAAGTGCTGACTAGTCAGGTAGGGGGTTAAGGATGCTTTTGCACCCGCCACTGTCTAATCATCCACTTGTATGTGTGTCCTCAGGACATGGTTATAACTGAATTCAGGGAAACAGATTAGTATTCTGCTTGTCCATAATTCCTTCACATCATCTTTTTTTTCTTTATTTTGGTGGGAACCTGAGAGAACAGACTAGACAATATCTCTGATTGTCTATGACATTAAGGGGGTGAACTGTGTGGATCCCCACCACCTCTGGATTGTATATGTTTCTTTTGGAATAATGACTTCTTCCTGTCAGAGTGGCCTTTCAGCCCATGTTGATACAGTACTTGTTTCACTGTGGATAATGACACAGTCTTACCAGTTTCCACCAGCATCTTCACAAGGTCTTTTGCTTTTGATCTCAACTCTGAAACACAGGGGTGGTACCATCATGTTGTGGGGTTGTTTTGCTGCAGGATGAACTGGCGCAGTTAACAAAATAGATGGCATCATGAGGAAAGAAGATTATGGGGAAATACTGCAGCAACATCTCAAGACATCAACTAGGAAGTTAAAGCTTGAGCGGAAATGGGTCTTCCAATGACCCGAAGCATACTGACAAACTAGTTACAAAGTGGCTTAAGGATAACCAAGTCAATGTTTTAGAGTGTAAGCAGTCAAAAAACAGTGCACCTCTAAATTCAGTAACAAACCACAAGATAGTGACCAACCTAGGGGCCCCAAAGCCCAATCTTATACACTTTCAAAAAATAGTCACAACAAAAAACGTGCAAAAGCTCAACTTCATCACTATAATTACTCATTTATGGTAGTATAAAAAAATAGCAATTTTCATATATTGAACAAACTTGTGGTTTTTGGAAAGTCTTTGTTAGAACGTAGTATCCATTAGGCAGTCACAGCTCAATTTTCGGCACGCTAAAGCATCTTATCCATAGTAGTTCGATGCAGGGTGTGCAGCACTCAAAGAGTGTCTTTTGTCTTTTATTATAAGTTCTGGGAGTAATAAATGAGTATTTATAGTGATAAAGTTGAGCTTTTGCACATTTTTTGTTGTGACGAACTATTTTTTGAAAATGTTTTAGAGTGGCCATCACAAAACCCTGATGTCAATCCTATTGAAAATTTGTGGGCAAAGTTGCAAAGGCCGGTGTGGTCAAGGCGACCTACAAACAGGGCTCAGTTACATCAGTTCTGTCAGGAACAATGGGCCAAAATTCCTACCACCTATTGTGAGAAGCTTGTGGAAGGATATCCAAAACATTTGACCAGTCATACAGTTTAAGGGCAATGCTACCAAATACTAATGAACTGTATAAAACCTTTTGACTTTCTAGAAAGTAATAAAAATGCCTTAAACATTCTGGCATTTGGCATATATAAGTAATTTTGGTAATCCTAATTCACCTAAAATAGGTAAGGTTTATTCTGATTTCATGTCAGATAGTGACAAAAAGATGCATATAGGTCTTTTTATATAGCGTATGTAAACTTCTGGTTTCAACTGTAACTTAACACACAGCCATCTATGTCTAAACCTCTGACAACGAGAGTTAGTACGAACTGAAAATGGAAAAATTGTGCCCAAAGTGTCAATATTTTGTGTGACCACCATTATTTTTTTTATCACTGTCTTAACTCTGTTAGGCATGGGGTTCACTAGAGCTTCACAGATTGCCACTGGAATCCTCCTCTTCTCCTCCATGATGACATCATGGAGCTCGCAGATTTTAGAGACCTTGCACTCCTCTGCCTTTCATTTAAGGATGCCACACGGATGCTCAATGGAATTTAGGTCTGAAAACATGCTTGGCCAGTCCAGTCTTTATCTTTATTCTCATTTTATCCTCCTTTTATCCTCTTTATCTTTATCCTCATTTTCTTTAGCAAGGCAGTGGTCATCTTGGATGTGTGTTTGGGGTTGTTATTATGTTGAAATACTGCTCTGCGGTCCAGGTTATGAAAGGAGGGGATCATGCTCAGTACACGTTGGCATTCATGGTTCCCTCAGTGAATTGTAGCTCCCCTCAGCCCATTCATGCAGCCCCAAACCATGACACTCCCATCAACATGCTTGACCGTAGGAAAGATACACTTGTCTTTGTACTCCTCACCTGGTTGTCACCAAACAGGCTTGACACCATCAGATCCAGACAAGTATATCTTCAGACCACAGAACATGGTTCCAGCTTGTCTTCAACAAACTGTTTATGGGTTTTCTTATGCATCATCTTTAGAAAAGGCTTACTTCTGGGACAACAGCCATGCAGATCAATTTGATGCAGCGTATGGTCTGAGCACTGACAGGCTCATTCCCCAACCCTTTTAACCTATAGAGCAATCCTGGCAGCACTAAATCATCTATTCTGAAAAGAAAATCTCTGGATATGACACTGAGAACTCAACTTCTTTGGTCGACTATTGCGAGGCCTGTTCTGAGTGGAATCTGTCTTGTTAAACCGCTTTATAGTTTTGGCTACCGGGCTGCGATTCAGTTTTAGGGTGTTGCCAATCTTCTTATAGCCTATGCTATCTTTATGTATAGCAACAATTGTTTTTTTAAATCCTCAGACAGTTCTTTGCCACGAGGGGCCATATTAAACTTCCAGTGACTAGTGAGTGTGAGAGCGATAACCCCGAATTTAACACACCTGCTCCCCATTCACACCTAAAATCTTGTAACACTAATGAGTCACATGACATTGTAGTGAGAAAATGGAAAATTGGGTACAGTTTGTCCATTTTCACTTAGGGACGCACTCACTTTTGTTCTCAGCAATTTAGACATTGATGGCTCTGTGTTGAGTTATTTGAGGGCACACCAAACTTACACTGTTATACAAGTAGTACACTGACCACATAACATTGTATCAAAGTGTCAACATTTTCAGTGTAGTCCCATGAAAAGATATAATACAATATTTACAACAATGTGAGGGGTGTTCTCACTTTTGTGTGATATGTTTCTAAGTTCTTAACTAGACTTGGTTTCTTAGGAGAGGAACTATCCTTGCAGACACCCCTTGTGACAGAGCAAAGTTAGGTCACAGGCTTCTGTCACAAGAATGGTTGCAGCAGGAGATCTGCAACATCTGTGCCATCAAGAGGCCTAGTTTCGGTGGGGAAGCCAGTAGTTTAAGGTTAGCAAAGTTACTGACACTTTCTGTAGCTGTTAGTATGGCTATGATACAGCTACATATGGGCTAACTTCCTTGAAACGGCCACAGCATTGAGTGAGAGGCTGTTCCCACATTCCAGGACAGGGTTTTGGCAGGTCTTTGGAGGTCTGTTAAAGCGTGGGTAATTCAGACACAAAGGGGGTGTGGTTTGCTGCCAGGAGCAACAGGTAGAGCTAAGGTGAAGGCTCTCACCCCAGGCTTGAGGGAAGCCAGAAATAGTCAGTAGGAGACTCGCCAAGGTTTATATGGGTGGGTTGGGATGATAGGTCCATGCCGCAGTAGAGAGGGACTCTACGTGTGTAGCTAGTTGTCAGACGGCCAAGGGTTTTGTTTGCATTTTTGTGCGGTGTATTCTGACCTACACCTGAATAAAGCTGTCTGAGGCCAGTTTTGAAATTACTACATGTGTCGGCATGACATATGTTGAATGCCATAATCGTTCTACTAAAGGGCGGCAATCCCAGAAGTGAGTTCAATGACCCACTGGCCAATTCAAGATGGCGGACGAATAGTGAGTAAACATCAAACCCTCTACTCTGAGAAATTGACCAGTACCAACATGATTCTTATGATTAGCAAGAGGGCAGAGGGGGACCTCATGCAATTGGGGTATTGTGATATTAAGCCATTTAAATTCACTGAGAGTAAGGGGAGGCACATATTATACATAACCTGCCTTTGATGTTCCTGTTTACTGTTCTCATAGTTGTTGAGTCATTAAAATACAGAATAGAGTCTTAGCATAACTAGTTCTGAAATATGTAGACTCTATGGCACATATATAATAATTCAGATCTATATAATAACATAACTGAGATCTGATGCTGACAATGGTGCACACACAAAGTTGTCTGACTTTTACATTTTGGGGTATGCTACATGTCAGAAATATGTTCCAAATTAAAAGCAGTGCAAGCAATGTTTTCTACCCCCAAAAACCTTTTGGGTAGCCTAGGTATAGCCAGACATATATACATGAGCAAAAAGTCATAGATGCAACATTGCTATTTACTTGGCAATATGTGCTTGATATTTTAGGATGCCGTGGGCATTCTTTAACTTTGTTGCACAAACCAAATTTAGTTTTTTTATTACTTCTGACAAAAGATACATACATTTGGCAATCATTGCAAATATGTAACAATTTTATCCATTTCTACATACAGAACTTTTCCTTGTACTTTCTGTTTAAGATCAGAAAAGGGTGATAGGCTCCTCCATAATGTCCCATTAAGCATTGACCATCGTTAAAACAGAGGTAACAGTCAACACTGTCTGTAGGTCCTAACTAAACCCCACATCGTGCACTGGATCAGGCCTCCTACAGTAGCTATTTCTTTCTCACTGAAGATGACCTGGCTGATAGACCCAATCAGGCATATGTTAATGTGGAGCAGGGCTAGATAAGGCAACTACCTACCCTGGACCAAATCTTTCATCACCCCCTCAGCTGCTGGTTATCTTCTTTGTTGATGTCCATGCCCAAATTATCTGCAGAAGTCTTGATTTGCTCCATTCTCCTGTATGTGACACTGCTCTGGCACTGCAGGGCAGTGAATGTTGTTGCACTGATACTCAAGCACTGCCATGGTACTGTTGATTCACAGCCTTGTACTGTAGTCCAAAACAAAGTTTTATATTGGCCTCACTACTCACTCTACTGGCTGTCATAGCACACACAACTACAATGTTGCAATGCTACTTGTACCGTAGACACCTCCTGGGCAACCAGCTTTTAATCCATGAAAAAGGTATCTACTCTAAAATGGCTGACAGGAACAGCAGTATGGCCACAGCTAGTGGATTGTGCTCCCCACTGGTCACCATTTTAAAGCATTTCACACAAACATGGTACAACAATTATTTAATGCAATTAAATATTTTATTCAATGGATCTGAGTCTCAGGAGATCACTTACTTCTCCTTATACCTGAAACTATTTAGTGAATTTGGTGCATGAACAAGGAAAACACAAAGACACTTTTTACATGTAATCTCAATGATTTACTTGAGGAATAAAACTATGTGTCTCCTGCATGTTATTGCCAATGGAAAAG
Organism: Phyllomedusa bahiana; assembly: GCA_025379985.1. Lineage (NCBI taxonomy): Eukaryota > Metazoa > Chordata > Amphibia > Anura > Hylidae > Phyllomedusa > Phyllomedusa bahiana. The sequence continues at coordinate 22,347 of JAODAL010030567.1, forward strand.
ACAATGTGAGTAGCTGAGCCAAGAGTAGGAGATCCAGAAAATTAAAATATACCCAGGAACATAATTTGTTAAATAATTCACCTTGAAAACACTGGCTGCTCGTTAGCCATGCTGAACTATTACATGAATTCAGAGGCTTTTATATTTGACTTACGATTTTCTGATTTATAGATTTAACCTAGAAATGTTCTATGATGTTTTCTTTTACTTCTGGATAGTTAAAACCTTTAAATAGATAGCATTTCTGTTTGGGACAATTGTTCTCCAGACTTGTTACTGATGAGTTGCAGAGATCTTGTTTCATTGGAGACCTAGGACTAGTAATAGCATCATCTTGGATTATGAACAGCAGATGAAAGATATGTTAGGAACATACAGTTTCACGCTCAAACTAAGCATGTTTGAAGGAGCAGCTCATGGAAAAACTGAGTATCAGATGAGATGGGATTGGATGTAAAAATGAAGGAAAATGAATAATATCTTCTACCTAGCACCTTCCACTGTCAGAGTTCCCTACGAAATATTACAAATTTTACACTTTTCCAAAGCATTGTCTAAATATAGTGCATGAGACCATTATTAGCATAAGAAGTTGTGGCATTGATAGTCATTGGTCATATACTTTAACTACTATACTATTTTAAAACGACTTAAATATCTGTCAATGTAAGCAAATGCGGTTATTCTTAAGTTGTTTAAGATAACACATTTTTAATGGTTGAAGAGGTTGGGGACCAGTCACAATGAGTCATGTGCAGCTTGTCAGAGACTCCATGTTTTGGCCATATTTAATTTTAGTTGAATCAATATCAAACTTCACATACACGTAGATGTTTCATGACAGTCAGTATCTGATGTTCTTGGCATAAACCAGGCAAGAACGAAAATAGTATCCACAGACAGTACATAGGTAGACTGGAAAATTCATATTTGAATCAATTTTATTTTTCACTTTAAGGTGTCATTAATTCCAGGGCACGGCCCATCCGATATATAAACATATATAAAAAATGAGTACAATAATCATCACTAAGCAAGCAACAAATGTATACATAGGGAGAGATTCCAAGCCCACAAGGGCTTACAATCTACTAGGGAGAGAGATGTGGACAGAAGGTGAGAGAAAGAGCTGTCTGTATGGAAGGCTAGTTGTAGCGGGGTAGTGTAGATTGTAGACTATCATGAGTTTTCATGTTACTTGTAAAGGTCTCAAGGTGGAAAAAAGTCTGATATGTTAGGGTAGCAAGTTACAAAGTACTGGGAATGCATGAAAGAAAACTAGGAGGTGGTTGTGTGAGGAGCAGTCAAGTGAAAAGCAGAGAAGTAGGTCCTGTGAGGACCACCAAGATTTTCTGAAGTGACATTAGTGCAGAGATGTATTGAAGAAAGGATGATATTCCCTGTTTTGGTTTAACAGCTTGAACTAAAATCATTGGGCGAGGGGGGAGCCAGTGAAGGGATTGACAGAGGGGAGAGGCAGAGGAGTAATGAAAAGAGAGGTAGATTAACCAGGCAGCAAAGTTGAGGATGGGTTAAAGGAGAGCAAGAGTGTTAGATGAGAGGCCACAGAGAGGGATGTTGCAGTAGTCTTGGATAGTCTAGGTGAAAGATGTCAAAAGTTTGAGCTATTGTCAAATGTTAAGAAAAAGGAAAGAGAATATTTTAGAAATGTTTTTGATTTGGAGGCAGCAGGTGGTGGTAAGGGCTTGGATGTGCAGTTTGATGAACAGGACAGAGTCAAAGGTTATCCTAAGGCAGCAGGCTTGTGGGACTGGGGAAAGTTGAGAGCCAATGACTGTAATGGATTAAGCGGACAGAGGTTAAATAAAATGTTGGAATATGATAAACTCAATTTTCTCTATGTTGAGTTATAGAAAGTTGATGTAGAAGGAGAATATTGGTGATAAAGACTCATCAACATGGTAGTACTGGTGCACTAAAAAAGATGCAGGAGGAGCAGGAGGATTAAGTCAGTGATGCACAGGGAAGAGAAAAATTTATAGCAGGAGGGAGTCGTCCACTGTGTCTAAGGAAGAGGACAGGTTCAGGATAAGGACAACAGATTAGTAACATACAGTTTTTAGGATAATAGTGACTCTAGCAAAGGCAGTTTTAATAGAGTGGTTGGGCTAGAAACCAAAGTGCAGCAAGTCAAGAAGCAAATTTGATGAGAGATGGGAGAAGAGTTTAATACAAACATTTTGTTTGAGGAGTTTTGAGGTAAATGGAAGTGAGATGGGGTGATAGTTGGATGAAGAGGCTTGCCTTTTACACATGGGTGTGATGGTTGTGTATTTAAAATAACAAAGAAAGAGGTCAGTGGTTAAAAATAGGTTGAAGAGATGAGTAATGGCTGAGATAAAAGTACTAAGTACTAAGGATAAGGTGGGGATGGTATTAGGTTTTGAGAGTAGGGTGAAAAGCTTCTAGTCAGTTATGGTGGAGAAGAAGGTTGTGGAAGAAGAGCATTGTACAGATATAGAAATGAGTTGCAGTGATTGTTGGAACTCTTTAACTATAGAAAGAAAAACCCACAATGGTCATTGAAATAACTTGAAACTGATGAAAGTAACAATAATTGAACTTTTACTGAAAACAACTTTTGAAAATCAGATATTGCTTTTGAATTGTTGTTCATCCAAAAACTTAAAAACAAACAAACTAATAAAACGGTCATGGACAAAAATGATAGTCCCCTTAACTTAATATTTTGTTGTACAACCTTTTAAAGCAAACAAACAATTTTTGTAACTCCCAATGAAACCTCTGTACTTGTCCACAGTTATTTTGACCCACTTTGACTCAAACTGGCCCAGCCGTCTCAGATTTGAAGGGTGCCTTCTCCAGACTTCATGTTTTAACTTGTTCCACAGGATTTAGATCAGGACTCATAGAAGGCCACATCCGAATAGTCCAATACTTTGGATGTTTTAAGCTATGTTGTTTGGAAAATTTTCCTGTTGGAAGACCCATGACTAGAGATGAGTGAGCACTAAAAAATTCGAGTTCAGGCCGAATGCCGAATCTTGAGAAATTCGAGCCAAACGCCGAACTGAACACTGAACCGAACGCCGAACTGAACGCCGAACCCATTAAAGTCAATGGGAGATGATGTTCAGGTTAATTTTTATACTAACACAGGTGGGGAGAAGCCGCAATTCCATAAGAGTAAAAAGGATATGTGGAACAACTTAGTGAAGACAATTTGGCTATAAGGCTATGTTCACATGGCTTAAAATTGGACGTATTTCAGTCCGTAATTACGCGCCGCAGTGCGCAAATTACGGCTGGAATACGTCCCAGTCATGACGGTAATTCACAGTTCTCATAGAGAACTATGGATGACGTCTCCTCTCCCTGCTCGGCGAATACGCCGAGGGGAGAGATAAGTGACATGTGAATTACCAGCGGCGCGTATACGCCGCTGGTAATGAATGTCTATGGGCCGGCGAGGTGCCAGCCCCCTGCACCCGCCCCCGCTCCCGCTCCGCCCCCGTCTACACGACGTAATTGCAGGGCGTAATTACACCCTGCAAATAAGCCATGTGAACATACCCTAAGAGTCACAGAAAAAAATTCACAGGCTAAAATAATTCATTCCTTTCAATGGCTAACTGAAAAGATGAGGACTGCGTAGCTATACGAGGTGCAGCGGTAGCAGCTGCTACAGGGTCCCTTTGACACGTAAGAAGATGCCGGTATTGGAAATGACACATGGTAACTGGCAGGAGACCCCTATCACTTTTTTCACCAGGGCCCAAGAACATGTCATATATGTGGTGACAGCAAGAACATCCCAACGGGGAACATGGAGGTTCAGCTGGCAGGGCTGTAGTTATAAGGGGTGTAGTGGTAGCTAGGGCTGCCGTCAGTCATCTATTAACCATTTCAGGACCCCATGCAGCTTTATCAAATGAGGCTCCCACCTATTACTAGTTCCTATTTTTTAACATATCACTGGGCCCCTTTTTGATTAGGGCCACTGACAGGAGTATTGCCCTATTGGCACCCCTACCAGTTACCATGTGCCATTTCCAATACAGGTGTCTTCTTATGTGTCAAAGGAGCTTTTGGGATATCTCAGGATGCAGGGCCCCGTAGCGGCTGCTACCGCCAACAGGGCAGTACTCATGTCACGGACCCTATTTAAAAAGGGGCCCACAAATATGTTGGTGGGGTCCCCATTTGATTTAGCTGTATGGGGCCTGAAGTGGTTAATAGATGACTTACTGCAGATTGATTGATGACTGATGGAATGTGTATTTCACATTGTCAAGAAGACAGTTTACAAGTCAGTGGCAACGGCAACCAGGGCAACAAAATCATCAGAGATCCACACTTGATTCATTTTTTTTTTTTGCTGAAGGTGCGTTCTGCGATAACGCTGGTTGCCGGGCAGGATAAAATTTGTATGGCATGTCGAGTAAGTTCAGGCCATTCATGCATTTTGGACACCCAGAATTTGAATGGGTCCAGATTAGGGATGAGCGATAATATAGACAAAAGTTGAAATCGGCAAGATTATGATGGTTAGAGATGGGCGAATTGATTTTAGCGAAGTGGAATTCGTTTAGAATTTCAGGAAAATTCGGAACGAAGTCGAAGTTTGGGGTACTTCGCATGAACGAAGTGTGCTTTTGATTGATAAAATGGCTGCGAGCACATGGCGTTACATGGGGCAAAGAACTCTGGGAGGAAGAAGGGCATAGCCTCATGACATGTGCAGAGATGAACCCAATCAAGACCGGCGGGATTCGTGACGTCACCGCACTATAAAAGCCCCGGGTGCGACGCTGGGGCTCATACCGCTCTCACTGTACTGATTAGGGAAGGTGCTGCCGCGACTGCTTATTGATAGCTGATACTAAAAAACTTTTATACAGCGATTTTTGGGGGTGTCTCAGCTTGTCTCAGAGACTGATTCTCTTAACGTTCTATTTCTGATTTGTGGGTATTGGATCTGAAGCCCAGTGTGCGTCCAGTCAGCTGCTATACATTTTAATGCAAATCTGCTCAGAGCACTTTTAAATATCCAAGGGTGATCCAAGCCTGTTCCTGTTGTATTCATTTAAAGAAACAGTGTTTTTACAATACAAATACCACTTCATTTTCGGCTGCTCAATTCTTTTGCGCAATTTACATCCAGGGGTTAATTAAGTGTTGTTCTGCTGCTGTGGTGAAAAAAAGAAACCGTTTATTTCACTGCCAAAAAATACATTTTTCCTGTAGCATAATTCATAAGCGAATGTTAATTATAAGTTTTCCTCTTGTTGTGTAGCGTAAAATACACGCCATTGTAACACCTACAAAGCTCGTAGTTTTTGGTTGCTCAATTCTTTTTGCGCAATTTACATCCAGGGGTTAATTAAGCGTTGTTCTGCTGCTGTGGTGACATAAATAAACCGTCTTTTTCACCGGCAAACAATACATTTTTCATGTAGCATAATTCAACAGCGAAGGTTAATTACAAGTTTTCCTCTTTTTGTGTAGTGTAAAACTACACGCCATTGTAACACCTACAAAGCTGGAGTTTTTGGCTGCTCAATTCTTTTTTGCAATTACATCCCAAAAGTTAACTAAGTATTTTTCTGCAGTTTTTACTCAGTAAAACAAACTTTGTTTTTCACCGCCACAGAAGAAATTCTGTAGCATAATTCATATCTGAAGGTTAAATTAAGCCTGTTTGTGCTTTTATATTCAGTTAAAAAACACAGAAATTTTTAAACGGCACATACAAGTCAATTTTTCCTGCCCATTTGTGGAGCACAATTTATATCTAAGGGGTTACCCAAGCTTGTTACTGGGTTCATATGAAGTCAAATTACAGGGTGTGTATTTATCATATACAGATATCTTCATCAAACAGTGTCTGTACATTTTAGAACACTATGTGGTCTGGGCTCAGCGCCACTATATAGCGAGGATGAGCAATTTGAGGAGGGCAGTCAGCAGCTACTTGGCAGCGAAGGATTGGGGCCAATATCCCCCGCTTCTTGCAGTAGGCGGCTAAGTATAAATGTGGAGAGTGGCATGGAGGTCATGTTTTGAGGGGGCAGCCTCTGCAAAACCAAGACCGGTGATGAGGGCAGCAATGACGATGAAACACAATAGATGATGATGTAGCCGACCGCACTTGGGAGCCGGATGAGGCAAGGGCTTCATCAACGTCAGGAGAAGAGGGCTCAGCTTGCGCGTCAGGGAGCGACGCAGCCAGCAAGTGGGTTGTGGCCGTGAGTCAGCAGGGTAGTAGCAGTGTGAGGTTGGGAGCCAAGCAGCCCCGGGGGAGAAAACCCGCTTCGCAGGTCCAAGAAAGTAGCGGCAAAAGGGGCCTCAGCGAGGCAATGGCGGTAGTAATCACTCAGTGCGGAGCGTTGGCGGTAAAATTCAGCTACTCGCGGTGTGGCAGTTTTTTGCTAAGACACCGGAGGAGCCGAATAGGGGGATATGTAGAATCTGTGGCAGAAATGAACGTGGCCAGGAGCTAATTTGGCACCATGGCCCTGCTAACACTCAGCGCACCACCCGGGTGGCCGGGAGAAACGGCTCAGATGTGGTGGTCCATCCGCCCCCGCACACACAGGGGGCCAGGGGCAGCTTCCGTTGGCCATCAAGGCTCCACCCCCTCTGCAGAAGGGAGTGTTTCCTTACATCATCCCCCGGCCCCGATGCCCTGCCCTCTCTACCATCCGCCAGCAGTCGTTCAGGGGTGATTCAAAGAGAAAACAGTATGCGCCCAACCACCCTAAGGTGCAAAAGCTGACCGGCTCCTGCCCAAAGTTTTGGGGTACTGCAGTCCCCCCCTTTCCCAAATGGGACCGGGCACCATTCAGAGAACTAATGGTTGTCCCCGAGCCGAGATGGAGATTTCCCAACCGTAATTTCTTTACCAAAAAGGCATACCAGCTTTTCAAAAAATATGTGAACAAAAAGGGGGGCCCAGCCCCTTGAGCTTATCGGTTTGTTCCAAGGTGCACGGCAAGGGACTCGGAGCTGTAACTACATTCAGTCCCAGTACATGTCCTTTAGGGCCCACGGGTGAATGTGCTTCCTGCCCGGGGACACCAACAATTTGGGACAGTAACCCCGGGTTTCCCCTCCACGTTGTCAAACTGCGGTCCGCGCCAATGTCCCCTCCTCCTCCTCCACCACCCCCAACCATCTCAGCCTCCCCAAAGTACGCTCCATATACACATGGTAAGGGCACAGGGGGGGGTCACGTAGTTCTACACTGCTGACCTCGGCGAAAAAGTCACACAGGGGAGGAACTGCTCCGCGAAAACAGCAAGAAATCGGTGTGGCTTTTTCCCGCGCCCAAAATGCAAATCGGAACCAGGGACGGACAATGGGAGGAACATGGGTCTGGCTGCAAAGAGGATGTGGTCCCTGCGCCCTGCATGGCAGTGTTCAATTGGTTTTTAAAAGGTTCCCGAAGTCTTCCACCGATTTCAGAATTTCTGAAAATGGCAGGAAACTGGCTGCATTCCTCCATTCCTGCAAAGCCAGGAACCCCTCCTCGAATTGCACACAGAAGGCCTCCCCCCAAAACACTCTGATATGCGAGGTTCCACCATTGGATTTAAACCTGCATTTTGACCGACTGATGAACAAGAAAGGCCATTAATATTTTTTGATATCCAGGGGGACGGGACCCCCTGGTAACTTTTATTCACCGGGGAGCTCATGCGTGACACCTGCTGTTTGTTGGGCCATTTGAGAAGGCCACTTTTTTGTCATCGCCGGACTACGGGGTAATAACGTCTTCCACTCTTCATGTCCTGGAACAGATGCTGAAAAATCTGTTGGCAGAGGACTGGGGATGTGGGGACACATCTCGCGGCCCCATGAGTCCGGTGGGGACTGAAATGGAGGAGGAGGAGGACATTTGGGGCAGAAGCTTGTCGGTGAAATGATATTTTTCCAGGTGACAAGAGAGGGGGGGCAGGAGCAGCTGGGGGGAGGTAGATGGAGATGAGGAAAGAGGCAGATGACCCGGAAGCATGTCATATACAGTGTAGATGGAGGCAGAGAGCCCCTCGGACCCTTGTGAATGGCCCGCAGCTTTTGATTTTTCCGGCTTTGAAGCCGAAAAATCAGCATCCGAAGGGGTGATTCTGGGTCTCCACCCATTGGACCCTCCCCACCGGTCCAAATGGGAGCCTTTTTTCCCAGACTGAAGGGGGTGACAAATCAAATACTATAGGGGAAATCCCCCGTATCAGTTGGGCCCCTGCCTATGTGCGGGATCATCCCCCCCTGACAGGTCTGACCGGGGGGGGTTTCCCAAGCCTCACTACTACTGCCGCGGCTGCTGGGGGGAAGGGGGGGGGTAGGAGCATACCCCCCCATCACACAACCTAAGTCTGGGTCATGATGAGCAGCTTTTCCCTTTAGGAGGGGGTTGTCGCCAGCAAGCACAGCAGCAGGACCTGGGGCGTCCCCGAACCAACAGGTGGTGGCTTTCTTTGGGCCACTCTGCCACCCCCCGTTTTGAAGATCCACTGGCTAGTGGGCAGCCCAAAATGGATGGTTTTCCGCAACTTGCCGATTTGCAGTGGAGAAGCTGTCCTGCCCGGCCAGAGTGTGGCATCAGAGGGGTGTTCATGCGGCGGGGGCCTCATTTCCCCAAGGAAAAACCCGCTTGTCCATGGGGAAAAGGGAAGACTGACCTTTTTCAAGATGAACAGGGGTGGATCGGGCCCGGTTTCAAAACACCAATGCCTTAGGTGTAGACACATCAGCCATGACCCTCACCCCTAACGTAAAAGATTTGGGTTCAAAATACCCGCCTCAGCCACTATTCTGATGCCGCCACCCGCCTGATGCCACACATTCTGCTGACAATTTCTCCATCTCCCACCAACCTTTCATTACCGGACTGGTATTGCCACCCACCTCCACACTCTGTCATTGTGCCACTCTATGACCTCATGCTGCTGCTGCTGATTCTGGTGCCGTGACATCCACACTGTGTCATTGTGCCACTCTGTGGCCTATTCCTGTTTTTGCCACCTCCAGAATGTCATTGTGGCACTCCATGACCTCATGCTGTTGCTGCTGTTCCCTCCACACTGTGTCATTGTGCCACTCTGTGGCCTACTCCTGTTTTTGCCACCTCCAGAATGTCATTGTGCCACTGTCTGACCTCATGCTGCTGCTGTTGCTGCTGCCGTAACCTCCACACTGTGTCATTGTGCCACTCTGTGGCCTATTACTGTTTTGCCACCTCCAGAATGTCATTGTGCCACTGTCTGACCTCATGCTGCTGCTGCTGTGACCTTCACACTGTGTCATTGTGCCACTGTCTGACCTCATGCTGCTGCTCCCGGTCCCTACACACTGTGTCATTGTGCCACTCTGTGGCCTACTCCTGTTTTTGCCACCTCCAGAATGTCATTGTACCACTGCCTGACTCTTTGCTGCTGCTGCTGTGCCCTCCACACTGTGTCATTGTGCCACTCTGGGGCCTACTCCGTTTTTGCCACCTCCAGAAATGTCATTGTATCACTGTCTGCCTCATGCTGCTGCTGTGGCTGCTGCCGTAACCTCCACACTGTGTCATTGTGCCACTCTGTGGCCTATTACTTTTTTTCCCAAACTCCAGAATGTCATTGTGCCACTGTCTGACCTCATGCTGCGGTGGCAGCAGCCGTCACCTCCCCACTCTGTCACTATGGTAGCCACCTGAGCCTCTCAGCTTGTTTTTGTCCAGCTTTCGCTGGCATGACTTTATCAGTCAACATTCCGCTTCAGTTTTTTTGGTCGTTTTGCCCTCTTAAAGTGCCAGGGAATTTTATAGTGAAGTGATTCTAAGACCGGCGGCAGTCATCTGCGTGTCAACTAAAACACAACATTGTATGAAGACCAAACCAACCTCCCTCTGCTATTTTAAGCATGGCACAAAGTTCTACAGCACCTGCAGGCTCTGTGCACCTGGAAATAGCTGTGTTTTAACGCGATTCGTCCTGAACTAATTCGGACCGAATTTGTTTTTGTCGGGAAATTCTGCGAAGTGACCGAACCGAATTTTTGAGAAATTTGCCCATCTCTAGTTACGGTTATTGGGTTTCCGCGATGATGCGATAATTTTCATGAAAATCTTAACAATAATCGATAATCATTCAAACACCATATTTAAGCCATATAACATAGCAAATAGTTATATTGCACTCCGTGCTTCTCAGTTTGGCGCAAATAGTGCACTTGTCCGATAATTTGGTGAAAAATATCAATTGCTAGTCATACTTGGCAGTGGTAAATCATTTTGCTGGTTTTGCGGTTAAGAGACTGTAAAAGACACCATGAAAAAAACGTATTCCATTTACTCATTTCTTCATGAACATTTTAAGCACTGTCAATGGTTTTGGGGTCATGGTGCTGTGAAAAACAGCTATAATCCAGGTCCTTTGGTACAGAAATTTGGTTTCTAAGTGGAATTTCTTCCTCACAATTTTTAACAGTGGCCGAGAGGTCATTTTTATATTTTTTGGGGCTATGGTGCTGTCACAAACCACATTTTTTACAATAGGACCTGTAGTATAACTGGTTTTGAACAGGCATTTGTTCTTCACAATTGTCAACAGTGGCCAAAAGGTCATGTTTCGAATTTTTTGGGGCATGTTGCTATAAAAACAGCTGTATTACATGTCCCATTGTAAAAAATGTGATTTGTAACACTTTGTAATGTTTGTAATACTACTTTCTTCCGGCACTTTTTAATCTGAGGGTCCATAAGGGCATCTGTGTGGGTTTTGGGGTCATGCTGCATTAGAGGACAGGGATAATCAATGTCCAGTTTACTAAAATAGTGGTTTAAATACTACTTTCTTTCGGCACTTTTTATTCTGAGGGTCCATGAAGGGCATCTTTGGGGTCATGCCACTGTAAAAGAAACCAATAATAAAGGTCTTATTGAAAAAAGCTTATTTCCCACGCTTCAAGGCCCTCAAAATAAGCAGCTGTTACTGGGTGTCTACCCTCCTTGATCCACGTTCCAAATCAAAAGTGAGCAATTTCCTTCCACCCACAAAAAATTGACAGTAGAATGCAGGAAATTGAGGCAGGGCTCGCTGACCAACTGGAGACATCTGTTACGTCTTCTTCACGTTCTAATGTCACGGTAGAACAACGTCAGCAACGTGCCAGCAGTAGAATGGCAAGTAGCCGTAGCAGCAGCAGAAGCAAGATTGGAAAAATAGTTTTTTTTAAATAGTCAATTTCTTATGGTGAATTTTTATTCTGAGGGTCCATAAGGACATGTTTTGGTGGTTTTGGAGTCAGGCTACTTTAAAATGGATGCCAGGGGTGCCAACAGGGCAGTATTCCTGTCAGGGGCCGGAATCAAAAAGGGGCCCGGTGATATGTTAAAAATAGGAAGTAGTAATGGGTGGGCAACCCATTTGATTTAGCTGCATGTGGCCATGAAACGGTTAATAGATGACTGACGGCAGCCCTGGCTCTCACCGCACCCACTCTAACTAGGGCACCGCCAGGTGAACCTCCGCGTTCCCCGTTGGGACGTTCTTGCTGCCACCACATATTTGACAAGTTGTTGGTCCCTGGTGCAAAAAGTGATAGGGGTCTCCTGCTAGTTCCCATGTGCCTTTTCCAATACCGGTGTCTTGTTTTGTGTCAAAGGGACCCCATAGCAGCTGCTACCGCTGTACCTGCTGTTGCTACGCTGTCCTCATGTTTTCAGTTAGCCATTGAAGAGAATGAATTATTTTAGGCTGTGAATTTTTTTCTGTGACTCTTGTAGCCTAATTGTCTTGCCTAAGATGTAGCACGTATCCAGTTTACTATTGTGGATGTTAATTCCAGCTTCACCTCACCTGTTTGGGTGTAAAAATGAAGCTAGTGTTCGTCTCTCATAGACTTTAATGGTTATCGGCAATTATCGTAATCGGTAGTCGGATATTGGCCCGAAGATTACAACAAGCTGTTATCGACCCGATGACGATTATTGCCGTCATCGCTCATCACGAGTCCAGATCAAGTCTAAAAACATTGGTGTGGAGCCGCAGATAAGCACATGCCTTGCAGGTGTTGGGGAGCTAGTAAAAACTGTTAACCAGTGCGCTTCTGCCACACTGCCTGCTGCTGTGGTGGCTACTTGCCATTCTATTGCTGTCACGTTGCTGACGTTGTTCCACCGTGACATTAGAATGTGAAGAAGACACAACAGATGTCTTGAATGGGTCAATGAGCACTGTCTCAAATTCCTGTATTCCACTGTCAATTTGTGGGGGTGGAAGGAAAATGCTCACTTTTGATTTGTAACGTGGATCAAGGAGGGTGGCCACCCAGTAATCACTGTTCATTTTGATTGCCTTGATGCGTGGGTCATATGGCAGGTAATGTAGCATTCAAGCACTCATGTGTGAGATACTGCCAGGATCTCCCAAACCTCAGGGTCGAGGAAAACTAACCAGATCTTTCTCCTCTTCTTCCTCCTCCTCCTCCTAAAATCTATGCCAACCTCTTACCACCAAAGGGTAATCGGTACCGATGGTGTCCACCCTGCCTCATCATCCTCCTCCACTTCCTCATCCTGACCAGCACAAGAGGCCTGCCTAGCGTCTTGCCCTCTATTCTGTGAGCTGAACTGCTGTCCTGCATCTGCCCTGGACCTCGAACCACCACCTTAAGAAGACCGATACAATTGGGAAACAGTTGAGCCGTCTACATCTGATGGCAAGTAAGGCCCTGTGTTCACCTCATTCTCCTCCATCACTGCTGGGACCTGCTGCCGCAGAGAGTCTAACGCTTGTTCCAGTAAAAATATGACCACAATGGTGATGCTGACGCCATTGTCCTGACTCACCATTTTGGTTGTATCTCCAAAACTGTCAAGGATGTTGCAGAGATCCTTCACCTTCCTCCACTCTCTATGGCTCAACACCCCAAGGTCCGCACTACTGCTCGTGAGGCCATGCGACACTTCATACTGTATAATGGAATTACGCTGCTACTACAATTGCTGGAGCATGTGGAGGGTGGAATTCAAGCGTGTTGCCACATCAACAATGAGACATTTGATGGGGAGGCCCAGTTCATGCTGCAATGCTGCCAGTCATGCCGAAGCAAGGTGCGAACGCTGAAAGTGTGAGCTAAGACCTGGAGCCTTCCTCAGCAGACAGTTAAGACCCAGGTAGCTCTTGAGAAATTTCTGCACAACCAGGTTCATGATGTGTGCCAGTCAAGGGATATATGTAAGTCTACCAATCCCATTGTCTCCCATTGTCACACACCACGTTGCCTGGCGCCAGGTTCTTAGCACCCAGTCACTGGTTGGTCTGAGTACGCAGAACCGTCCACAGCTCTTGACCGATGTGTTGACTGTCTCCAAGACACATTCATTTCAGAAGGCCTGGTTTCTCTGGGCACATGATGCTACCCGTCAAGGTTTGGGATGTGGACTCTGCTCCATTCCATTCCAGCAGTGTGGAAGAGTGTCCACCGTGCTTACTAAACATACATAACAATATCAGCAGCACACAAAAATAAAATACGTTGAAAAAAACTTTCTGCTTTAAAAAAACATGAAAGTTTTACGAGGTTCTTAGTTCACACCCTTGCGCAAAATTTCTTAAGCCCACCTTCGACTTCAACGAGACCTCAAATGCAGGTGGGTCCTACACTATGTTGCACTAACGCTATATTTCTCTGTGGTCCATCCAGACCTACCTTTTAGAATGTGAAGGCACCAGCTACTAAATACACTGCACTGATTAAAAAGTCTGTGTAGATGGGTGGAGTGCTAAAAACCAAGATGGAGGCAGCCAGTCCCCCCTATATACAATCCAAAAACAATGTTTGGTTCAGCACCTCCAAAAGGAGGTGCTGAACCAAACATTGTTTTTGCACCGTGCTTACTAGTCCATGTGTCTGTAGTCAGATGGACTTTGGTGGACACAGATGCAGTCAACGCGCTGGAGACCTTTTCTGCAAGGTGGCGGGCCAGGGCAGGGACAGCTTTTCTGGCAAAGAAATGCCTGCTCTTGCTCGGCATCTGATATTGGGGTCATGCCAGGGCCATGACGTGGCGGAACCCATCTGTGTCCACCAGGCGGAAAGGCAGCATTTCCAAGGCCAACAGCCAGGAATTGCCAACATTCAGGCTTTTGGTTTTGGGATGTCTGGGATGAAAGCATTTCTTCTGCTCCCACACCTGGTGCACAGAAGGCTGGCTGATGGACTGGCTGCTGTATGGCGTAAAGGTCACACTGGAAGAAGTGGAAGGTGTAGACTGTGTTGCTGGTGGTGGGAATCGGCCGACAGCGTCTGGGACTGGGGATGATGCTTACTGATGCGTTGAAGGCCAATCCGGCATATGACATTGGTCGGCGAATCTGAGGCTTGATCAAAAAAGGCCCAGGCTTCACAGGTCCTCGATCTCTTCGACAGTGAAAACCTAGTAGCGGTGTTCCCACTGCCACCACTGACCATAGCTGGCGATTAATGTCAGAGATTTTGGGTGCGAACGGCCCCTCTCCCTTTCTGAGGCCGGAAACCCCACTGACACTACCCCCATCAACCTCCTCCTCCACTGATGATGCACTCGCCAGCTGTTGCTCAAAAGACCGTGTAGGATCCGCAATGTCCTCATCATCACAGGTGACTTCTTCTTCCTGACATTCTATATCCTCAAGCTGCGGGCTAGAATCCACAGGCACTGCGAGGCACCGCTGACCGCTCGATATTTCTGCTAACGGTCCGGCTTCCTTCTCCACCTCTGAAGGCATTAGTGAGTGGGCGTCAGAGCAGACAAAATTATCCTCTTTGGCCTCTTGATCTTTTGAAATGTCTTCTGACCCCAACCACATTGTGTCACCAAAGAGCTCTTTAGAATATGGATTATCCACAGTCGTCTCTACATTGGGTGACATTTGGGCTGTGTTTGCTTCAGGTTGGACTGATGATGACAAGGATGATGATGACATTTGTGCCCTTGACTGAGAGGAAGAGGAGGTAAAACTGCTGGATAAAGGGTGTGTTAACCACTGAAGAACAGATTGGTGCAGCTATTCAGAAATGAGACGCTCAGGGAACCAACCAAGGGATGACAGGCCTGATGGTCCTGTCACTGACGATGTGCTCGCTTGTGTGTTATCCGGAACACTGTAAGGAGTGCCTTGTCTTGTACCTCTAGCTCCACGTCCTACACCTCTCCTTGTTCGCTTATCACCTCTAGTTCGCTCCATGTTCAAGAATATAAATATTAAAACGTCAAGAGTTGTTCACAGTCTCTTATTGAAGAACTCTACTCCAAAGACAACAAATCACAAGTGTTCTTAAATCCCTATAATTTCCAATTGGCAAATAGGATTATAAACAGAAATTTTTCTATGGAATATCTGTGAAATGGGGTATTATGGAAGAACCCTGACAGCAATACAGCAAATCAACAGTGTTCTTAAGTCCCTATACTTTGCAACTTGAAAATAGGAGTATAAACAGATTTTTTTCTATGGAATATCTGTGAAATGTGGTTTTATGGAAGAACCCTGACAGCAATACAGCAAATCAACAGTGTTCTTAAGTCCCTATACTTTGCAACTGGAAAATAGGAGTATAAACAGAATTTTTTCTATGGAATATCTGTGAAATGGAGTCTTATAGAAGATCCCTGACAGCAAGACAGCAAATCAACAGTATTCTTAAATCCCTATACTTTGCAACTAAAAACTATACTAAACTTCCTAACTCCCTAACTAATGATGTGTATGATTCCCTAAGCTAGCTCCCCTCTCTTCCCCTGAGTAATCTAACTAGCAGCTTTTTCTGTGTAAAATCACTAGAAAATGCTAGCAAACAAGCACACACATACAGCAGGGTGTTCACTCCAGAGAGTAAGGTCGAAATGGGGTTCAACAGGAAATACAGTGACAAACACATAAGATGGTCATGTGATTTTTGCAGCCAATGAGATCCCTACACCCTCAGTGATGGCGATTTTGACCCCCCTCTGTGCTCTGCACTGACTGGCTAGCCGGCAAAACAGAAGGAAGCAGCTGAAAATGGCAGCGAATGCCTGTGTCGAACCTGAATTATACCGAACTTGCGGCAAAAAATTTGGATCAGCTCGGGTACGGGAAAACGTAAATTTCGTGCCAAACATGCCTTTTTCTGAACAGTTCGGCTCAACACTATCCATGACCTGTGACTAAGACCAAGTTCTCTGGCACTGGGCAGCAAATTTCCCTCCAGAATGCCTTGATGGTTTTTAGATTTCATTGTACCCTTTACAGATTCAAGATACCTTGTGCCAAATGCAGCAAGGCACCCCCAATACATAACCAAGCTTCGAGCATGTTTCATAGTAGGGTATGATGTTCTTTTCTTTGTATGCTTCATCTTGGCATATGTGATTTGCCAAAAAACTTCAGTTATTCTCCCCGAAACTTTGAGGTTTGTCAATATGCATGTCTTGATTGCTTACAACTTATTTTATCAGTGGTTTACTTTTTGGTCATTTTCCATCAAGTAAACTTTGACAAAGACAGCAACAGATGGTGCGATCTGACACTGATATACCTTGACCATTGAGTTCATCTCTTATCTCTTTAGAATTTGTTCTAGCCTCTTTGGTTACCATTACCACTATCCACATCTTTAGTTTGTCATCAATTTTTCTCTTGTGGCCATGTCCAAGGAGGTTGGCTACAGTCCCATAGCCTTTAAACTTCTGAATAATATGTGCATCTATAGTAGCAGGAACATTAAAATGTTTGAAGATGATTTTTAAAACCTTTACCTTAAACATGTTTGTCTATAAATGTCTTTCTAATCTCCTAAGACAAGTCTTGCCTAAGCTTCCGCTCGTCCATATCTCCATAATATAGTTCCCTTTAGAGGGAAGATAAACTTTGCACGTGTAGTGCATACATCACCACATGGTGACAGAATAATACTGCCACATCATGACCACATATTACTACCACATAGTGACCAAATAATACTGTCACACCATGACTGTCACAGTGCACGTCGCGGCCACTGTCTCGGACCGCGGTTATGCCCATGCCTCTGCACCATACTTACCTATACTGTCTATGCTGTGGCGATGCCAACAGTGGTGTCCTCTGGCAACATCTACTCACCGGTCCTTGCTCCTGCTCGCTCTCGTATGCTTTGGCTGCCTGTGCGCACGCGGCAGTACATGAATATTTAAAGAGACAATATCTGATTGTCTGGCAATTAACCTGTGAACTCACTTTTCATAAAAGGAACTTCCTGCCCTGCCTATGCTTCCTACATAGCGCTTGACCCTTTGCTTCTGTGTAGCTGCTGAACCTGAGTTACCTGTATGCTACCTGCGTTTACCTGTGCGTTCAAGTACGCTACCTGTTACCTGCACCAGTTACGTGTTGTACACTTGCCGCTGCAACAGCCGTTTACTACTGCTGTCTACCTGTCACTGTGTCAAATTCGTTACTCTCCGGGCACTGTGCTATCCACCTACGGCTACACCTGCAGTGTCCTGTTGTTTGTACCAATACCAGCTATCCTTTCCTGCACTTCAGCTATCTTTGCGAGTTATAACAACTATGCTCGCAGGGGCCCAAGGGATCCACCATATACCAACGATCGACGGGTCAGTGCCTTCTGACATTGCTGGATCGTTACAATGACCACATATTATCACCACCACATAGTGACTTGTCCCCGGCGCTGCCGCCACCCGCCGCCGCCGCCGATTTTTACTTGTCAAGTTGCTAGCAGTTGCTAAGCAATCAACTGCAGCGGCGGCAGGGAGCAGCGGCACCCGGCGCAGGCGCAGTTCACTCTCTGAATACTCTCGCGATACTAACCTCGCAACGTCACCTTGCCCGGCATCTGAGAGTTAAGCAACTAAAAGCAGAGAGGAAGGGAGCGGGACAAAGAACTAGAATCTAGAGAAACGTAGACAAGGAGTAAGGGAACAGGGCAAGGAACGAGAACATAGAAAAATGTACAAGGAGACAAGAGACGAATGTATAGAAAAGAAAAGGTAGCACAATAGTGGAAAGGAGTAAACCAGGAGTCAGGAAAGCAAAATAAAGTGGATAGAGGCCAGTGGCACTATGAGAAGATAATAAGGATATACAATATAAGACAGGAGGGGGAAAAGTACAAACAAAATTAGGAGAACAGTGGAAAAGGAAGTGATTTTGGGGAAAATGTGGATCAGAGGAGCACATAGAGGGAGATATAGGGACTGGTAAAGTTTTATAAAGAAAAAAAGAGACAAAAGGAAAGAACAAGGATTATGCAGAAGTAAACAATGAATAGTGAATGGCATGGAAAATTTTTTTATATCGCCAGAAAAGGAAACTATAGAATATACACTGATCGAAAAAATAAAGGGAAACACAACACAATGTAACTCCAAGTCAATCGCACTTCTGGGAAATTAATTGATTATAAATGTGCAGGGGACTCTATAATTTACTTATAAATGTGCAAAGGGGGCTTATAGCCATTTTATAAATGCGCAGGGGAAAGCGCGGCTCTAATGTAAATTTTAAATGTGCATGGGGACCTCTAATGTATTATAAATGTGCAGGGGACGCTATAATTTATTATAAATGTGCATGGGGAGGCTATAATCTACTTGTAAATGTGCAGGGGACCTATAATCTACCTATATACGTGCTGTGGGACCTATAAACTATCTATATACCTTTTGGTCGAACTATAATCTACCTATATACCTGCTGGTGGACCTATAACTTATCTATATACCCGCTGGGGGACATATAACCTTTCTATATACTAATTGGGGTAAACTATACCTTGCCTGTAAATCTACTGGGGGACCTATAACTTTTCTATTACCCGCTGGGGGACATATAACCTTTCTATATACCCCTTGGGTAACCTATAACTTGCCTGTATAGCTACTGGGGGACCTATAACCTATATACCTACCCAATGGGAGACATATAAACTATATATCCACTTACTGGGGACGTATAACTTACGGGGGGACCCTATTACCTTCACTGGGGGACACATAAATTTACTGCGTTGTGAAGTCGCTAATAGTCGTTAAGCCGGTTGTTAAGGCCTCAAGACAAGTCAGTTGAAAAGAGTTAGCAATCGACTCCGGGACTCCAGTCGGTTGTAAAGCCAGTTGTTAAGGCCTCAAGTCGATTGATAAGAGCTTAGCAATCGACTCCGGGGACTAATAGTGACTGAAGAATACCACCCCACCATGACCATGGATCAGTACCAAATACTGACTGAATAATATCGCAACATCATGACCACATAGGAACTGAATAATTCCAGCACATCATGACTAGAGATGGGCGAATTGATTCTAACGAAGTGGAATTCGTTTAGAATTTCAGGAAAACTTCGGTTCAGAACGAAGTCGAAGTTTGGGGTACTTCAGGTGAACGAAGTGTGCTTTTGATTGATAAAATGGCTGCGAGCACATGGCGTTACATGGGGCAAAGCACTCTGGGAGGAAGAAGGGCATAGCCTGCATGACATGTGCAGAGATGAAGCCAATCAGAGACCGGCGGGATTCTGTGACGTCACCGCACTATATAAGTCCAGGCGCGACGCTGGCAGCTCACACTCCTCTCACTGTACTGATTAGGGAAGGTGCTGCCGCGGCTGCTTGTAATAGCTCTTACTGAAGAACTGATTTTTATACAGCTATTTTTGGGGGGTGTCTGTGACGTCACTGCACTATATAAGTCCGGGCGCGACGCCGGGAGCTCACACTCCTCTCACTGTGCTCATCAGGGAAGGTGCTGCCACGGCTGATAGCTCTTACTGAAGAATTGATTTTTATATAGCGATTTTCTGTGGGGTGTCTCAGCTTGTCTCAGAGACTGCTTCTCTTAACGTTCTATTTCTGATTTTGTGGGGTATTGGATCTGAAGTCCAGTGTGCGTCCAGTGGAGCTGCATATACATTTTAATGCTATCTGCTCACAGCACATTGAATATCCAAGGGGATCTAAGCCTGTTCCTGTTGTATTCATTTAAAGAAACAGCGTTTTTACAATACAAATACCACTTCATTTTTGGCTGCTCAATTCTTTTGCGCAATTTACATCCAGGGGTTAATTAAGCGTTGTTTTGCTGCTGTGGTGACTAAAATAAACCGTCTTTCACCGGAAAAAATCAACTTTTCCTGTAGCATAATTCACAAGCGAAGGTTAATTACAATAGTTTCTCTTGTGGTGTAGCGTAAAAAACACGCCATTGTAACACGCTACAAAGCTGGTAGTTTGTGGTTGCTCAATTGTTTGGCGCAATTTACATCCAGGGGTTAATTGAGCGTTGTTTTGCTGCTGTGGTGACTAAAATAAACCGTCTTTCACCGGAAAAAATAAATTTTTCTGCAGTTGTACTCAGTAAAATAAACTTTCTTTTTCACCGCCACAGAAGAAATTCTGTAGCATAATTCATATCCGAAGGTTAATTAAGCCTGTTTGTGCTTTTACATTCAGTAAAATACACAGAGTTTTTAAACGGCACATACAAGTCAATTTTTCCTGGCCATTTGTGGAGTGCAATTTATATCCAAGGTTACCCAAGCTTGTTACTGGGTTCATTTGGAGTCAAATACAGGGTGTGTATTTATCATATACAGATATCTTCATCAAACAGTGTCTGTACATTTCAGAACAAACAGTATGTCAGACAGAGAGGTGGCAAGCTCTTCACCTGCGAGTGGCAGAGGCACAAACATTCCAGGCCCAGGTCGCAGCACAGCAAGGGGACGTCGCAGCAGGTGTCACTAGGTGAGGCCACAACTGCCTCTGTCATCTGGCGGCCGTGTGTTGTTCAGCAACCCAATGGTTCTTGATTGGTTGACTAGGTCATCCACTTCCTCCCAGATGACATCTGACAACCAAGAGTCAGTGGGAACGTCAGACACAACCCTTAGTTGGCATGGCGCCGGGAGCGGTCAGCGGCCCTCACCTGTCCTCAGCCCGCCTCTGTCCCATCCGGTTCCTCCCCCAGCCAGAGATCTACTAGTGGTCTGGGTTTAACGCCACTATATAGCGAGGATGAACAATTTGAGGAGGGCAGTCAGCAGCTACTTGGCAGCAAAGAAATGGCCAATATCCCCTGCTTCTTGCAGTAGGCGGCAAAGTATAGATTTTTGAGAGTGGCATGGAGGTCATGTTGTGAGGGGTCAGCCTCTGCATACCAAGACCGGTGATGAGGACAGCAGTGACGATGAAACACAAATAGATGATGATGTAGCCGACCGCACTTGGGAGCCGGGTGAGGCAAGGGCTTCATCATCGTCAGGAGAAGAGGGCGTCAGCTTGCGCGTCAGGCAGCGGGGGCAGCCAGCAAGTGGGTTGTGTGGCTGTGAGTCAGCAGGGTAGCAGCAGTGTGAGGTCGGGAGCCAAGCGGCCACGGGGTAAAAAACCCGCTTCGCAGGTCCAAGAAAGTAGCGGCACAGGGGCTCAGTGAGGCAGCGGTGGCAGTAGTCACTCAGTGCGGAGAGTTGGCGGTAAAATCCGATACTCGGCGGTGTGGCAGTTCTTTGCTGAGACACCGGAGGAGCCGAATATCGGTATATGTAGAATCTGTAGGCAGAAAGTGAAGTGTGGCCAGGTAGCTAACGTTGGAACCACGGCCCTGCGTCAACACATGCAGCGTCACCATCCGGTGGCCTGGGAGAAACGTGGCTCAGATGTGGTGGTCCATCCTGCCGCCGCAGCAACAGCAGCAGCAGCAGCAGCGCCCAGTGGCACACATGCCATTGCAGCCAGTCAAGGCTCCACCACCTCTGCAGAAGGGAGCTGTTTGACACCATCTCCCGGTCCAGATGCTCCTGCTCCTCGCTACTCATGGCGCCAGCAGTCGTTCAGCGAGGTGATTGCAAAGAGACAACAGTATGCGTCCAACCATCCTAAGGTGCAGAAGCTGACTGTGCTCCTGTCCAAGTTGTTGGTGCTGCAGTCCCTCCCTTTCCAAATGGTGGACTCTGCACCGTTCAGAGAACTAATGGCTTGTGCCGAGCCGAGATGGAGAGTTCCAAGCCGTAATTTCTTTTCCAAAAAGGCAGTACCAGCACTTCATAAATTGTAGAACAGAAGGTGGGCCAGTCCTTGAGCTTATCGGTTTGTTCCAAGGTGCACGGCAGCACGGATGTCTGGAGCTGTAACTACGGTCAGGGCCAGTACATGTCCTTTACGGCCCACTGGGTGAATGTGCTTCCGGCCCAGGCACACCAACAACTTGGACAGGAGACGCCGCTTTCTCCCCCACGTTGTCAAACTGCGGCTTCTGCACCAATGTCCGCCTCCTCCTCCTCCACCACCACCACCATCTCAGCCTCCACAAGTACTGCTCCATCATACCACATGTGTAGGGCACAGTGGTGTCACGCAGTTCTACACCTGGCTTGCCTCGGCGACCGAAATTACTCAGGGGAGGAACTGCTCCGCGTCATGCAGCAAGAAATCGATGTGTGGCTTTCTCCGCGCCAACTGCAAATCGGAACCATGGTGACGGACAATGGGAGGAACATGGTGTCCGCGCTGCACCGAGGAGGGATGGTCCATGCGACCTGCATGGTGCACGTGTTCAATCTGGTTGTGAAAAGGTTCCTGAAGTCTTCCACCGATCTTCAGAAGATTCTGAAAATGGCCAGGGAACTGTGCATGCACTTCATTCCTACAAAGCCAGGAACACCCTCCTCGAGTTGCAGCGGCAGAACGGCCTCCCTCAACACACTCTGATATGCGATGTTTCCACCCGTTGGAATTCCAGCCTGCACATGTTGGACCGACTGTATGGACAGAGAAAGGCCATTGGCGATTTTTTGATGATCCAGGCGGACAGGAGTACTCCCCTGTGTAACTTTGATGTCAGCCAGTGGCAGCTCATGCGTGACACCTGCCGTTTGTTGAGGCCATTTGAGGAGGCCACGTTATTTGTCCTGGAACAGATGCTGAAAAATCTGTCTGGGCAGGGGACTGGAGACGTGGCGACTACATGTCACGGCCACATGAGTACGGTGGGGACTGAACTGGAGGAGGAGGAGGAGGAGGAGTAGGACATTGGAGCAGAAACATTGTCTGGTGAAATGAGTGGATTTTCTACCCAGGTGACAAGAGAGGAGGAGCAGGAGCAGCTGGAGGAGGTAGATGGAGATCAGGAAGACGAGGCAGATGACCCGCAAGCACCATGGCAGTATACAGTGGAGATGGAGGAAGGGAGTCCCTCAGAGTCACTTGTGCAGATGGCCCGCAGCATGCTGATTTGCCTGGCTAGTGACAGCCGAATAGTCAGCATCCGGCAGAGGGATGACTTCTGGCTCTCCACCCTATTGGACCCTCTCTACCGGTCCAAAATGGGAGCATTTTTCCCAGCTACTGAGAGGGAGGACAAACTCAAATACTCTAGGGAAATCCTCCGTAGTCAGTTGGCCGCTGCCTATGTGCGGCATCGTCCCTCCTCTGACAGGTTCTTCAGTGCTCACGTACTACTGCCGCGGCTGCTGGGGGAAGGTGGGGAGGGGGTAGGAGCAGTACCAGCTCCATCAGCAGCAACCTAAGTCTGGAGTCACTGATGAGCAGCTTCCTTCACCCGCCTAGTGAGGAGGGCAGTCGCCAGCAGCAGCAGTACCTGGAGCAGACCCTGAACCAACAGGTGGTGGCCTACTTGGACAGCACTCTGCCACCCCAGTTAGAAGATCCGCTTGACTACTGGGCAGCCAAACTGGATGTGTGGCCGCAACTTGCCGAGTTTGCAGTGGAGAAGCTGTCCTGCCCGGCCAGTAGTGTGGCATCAGAGCGGGTGTTCAGTGCGGCGGGGGCCATCGTTACCCCAAGGAGAACCCGCTTGTCCACGGGAAATGTGGAACGATTGACCTTTGTCAAGAAGAATCAGGCGTGGATCGGCCAGGATTTCCACACACCAATGCCTTAGGCGTCAGACTACATCAGCCATGACGCCTCACCCAAACTGTGAGAAATAAGTCTGGGTTCAAACTACCTGCCTCAGCCACTATTCTGATGCCGCCACCCGCCTGATGCCACACATCTGCTGACAGTTTCTCCATCTGCCACCAACCATCTTTACCAGGGACTGGTATTGCCACCCACCTCCACACTCTGTCACTGATGTTGCCACCTGAGCTCTCAGCTTGTTTTTTTCCAGCTGTCGCTGCCATGACTTTATCAGGCTACCTTCCCGCTTCAGTTTTTTTGGTCAGTTTTGCCCTCATAAGTGCCCAGGGAATTTTATAGTGAAGCGATTCTAAGAGCAGCGGCAGTCATGTGCGTGTCATACTAAAACACAACATTGTATGAAGACCAAACCAAGCTCCCTCTGCATATTTAAGCATGGCACAAACGTTCTACAGCACCCTGCAGGCTCTGTGCAGCCTGGAAATAGCTGTTTTTTAACGTGATTCGTCCCGAATTAATTCGGAACGAAGTTATTTTTGTCGGGAAATTCGGCGAAGTGAGCGAACCGAATTTTTGAGAAATTCGCCCATCTCTAATCATGACCTCATATCACCATCACATAGTAAAAATGAAAAAAGAAAAAAATAGCTCACCACTTGGATATCAGATGCATGGATCCTCCAGGCGGATAGAAGAATATTAATACATGCAAAAAGATGTTGATCCAGCAAACCGTTCCATATATAAAAGCACTACTTTATTGCAGATCCATTAAAATAACATGGCAGTAGACATGGACAAAGATGCTGTACGGCTAGCGTGTTTTGGGGGTGACCCCTTCGTCATAGCATAAAGTGTTACACAGTTACTCATGTTATATACAAGTGCAGCAGCAAAAACAAATTAGAATATGATTAACTCACCTGTGAATAGTAGACAGCGCAGTCTCAAACATTCGCCACAAAAGTGTGACACTACAAACAGCGGAAGCCACAAGGGAAAGATGTAAGCCCCACACCATCTTGTTAGGCAGGACAGCCAGCGCATGTGCCCTGAAGGGTGCAGGCGAACTGTTAAAGCATGCATAGTATGCATAGTATCACATGCACCCGGAGAACATATTGCTAGCAACCAAACAAATAATATCCGCTGGAGCAGTGAGGACCAATGCGATTGTGGAAAGTACAGAGGCAAGTATAGGATAAAAATAAAAAAAAAAATAAAATATGAAATAACACAAAAACAACCAACCAAAAATTGAAAGTAACAAAAAATATTAACAATACAGAAATAAACAATAAACTTTCAAAAATAAGATAAAAAATTAGAAATTAGAATGAGACAATGATCCTATATTCAAAAATATTGAAATGTAACCAAAGTCCTACAAGTTATAATGTTAATGTTTAACATGCCTAAATGAATAAATATGTAGAAAGATCAATAATGACATAAAATTTAATTTCGAACATTAAGACCACTGGGCCAAAGTGTATTCAGAGTAACTATCCAGTATGCTTCTCTGCTTCGCAAACGGTAACGCAAATTGCACCCACGTTTAGTGATTTGTACTTTTTCAATAGCATAAGCACAAAGTAATTTGTTGCCGGACTGGTACACATCGATAAAGTGACGAGCAGCATTTGAAATAGTACAATTACCAGGATTGTGTATATAATTTAAGTGTTTGCAAATGCGAACTTTAAATTTTTGCGATGTATGCTAACATTTTGCAAATTGCAGTGGGTGCATTCTATAATATATTACTGAAGTAGAATTAAAATTTAAATATTGTTTGATGTTATAGATTTTATCATGTGATGTCAATTTTTTTGTAATTTTGGAAAATGCACACGTTTTACACGGATAGGAACCGCAATTATAATACCCATATTGTTGTAACCAAGAAGTGGAAGAGATTGTAGAACAAAAGTAATTAGAGCCAATAGCATCACCAATGGTCTGTGGTCGGTTTGTTACTCCTCTACATCCATTAGATAAAATGTCACGTAATATGTGATCATCATACAATATAGGTAGGTATTTATGAATAATTTCTTTAATGTCTGAAAACTGGACCTTATTGATTTATTTTTGTGGATATAGCAGTGAATTCCTACGTTTGTTGTTAACAATTTTTGGGCACGAGTAATAGTCTACCTAGGATAGCCTCTAACTGTTAGACAATGACATATATTATTAGATTCATTTGAAAATCTTCATTAGACGTACAGTTTTTTAGCTCTTATCAGTTCCCCTACAGGTATGGCTAGCCGAGTGTGCCTGGGATGGTGACTATTGAAATGAACAGTAGTGTTGCCACTAATTGGTTTATGAAAGGACTTAGTTTGAATAGGTAATCCATTGATACCTGTCAGACACAAGTCAAGAAAAGACACTTGTACAGAATGAGTATTTGTAGTAAATTTCAGATTAAAGGTATTGCAATTTAAAAATTGGACAAACATATTAATCCTATCAGTAGATCCCTTCCAAATGAACAACATGTCATCTATATACCTGCCATTCCACTGGACATCACTAAAAAATGAATTATTATCAGAGAAAATGTACATATGTTCAAACCAAGACATAACTAAATTTGCCAGAGAATGGGAAAATTTAGCTTCCATAGAGACACCTCTTAACTGTAAATAAAAAAACATTATCAAAAAGAAAATAATTATGAGTCATGAGGTATCTGACAGTCATGATGAGAAACATCTGTAGATCAACTGAGAAATTACTGTACTAAACAAAATGAAATTGCAATGCCAAATGGGGGGAGGGGGGTGTCCAGTGGTATGCAGGTAAAGAGACTCTACATCACAACAGGTCGAAGAGTAGCAAGATTGCCACACAACATTTTCCATATAATGTAACACATCCCTCGTATCTTGAAGATATCCGGGGACACGGTGTACAAGAGGTTGAAGATGGGAATCTAACCACTCACAAAGAGGTTCTAACATAGACCCAACTCCCGAGACTATAGGTCTCGTAGGAGGTGGAGTCAAAGATTTATGGAGTTTTGGACGGCCGTATAAAAAAGAAGTAACCGGATCAGATACATTTAATTGCTCAGCTCGGACAGAAGAAATGACACCTGACGATTGTCCTTCTTGTAAGAGAGGTACTGTAAGTTGTGTCTGAAATAGGCAGGTGGGATCACTTTGTAACCACTGATTTGTGCTTTAATCAGACAATAATACCAACATTTGTGAGTGGTATGATGTGTTATGTAAAACAACCACAGAACTCCCTTTATCTGCCATCTTAAATATGAGTTGGGTCATTTGTTTTAATTCTGTCAAAGATCGCTTGTTTTTTGCCAAAAAATTAGAAGGAGAGTGAGATGCAGATTGTTGTAAATGCAACAAGTCCCTCATTACATTATTTTGGAAAATATTCATACACTCCGTGTGCAACTGCACTGGATAATATTGTGAATTTTTGCATCTATAAAGAGAAGGTGACACCATAGACATGTTTTCCATGTCATTATCAGACTCTAATTTCCTA
>JAODAL010030568.1:0-49743 GCA_025379985.1 Phyllomedusa bahiana
TTTTTTCCCCAAAATGTCATTGTCACTGTCTGACCTCATTGTGCTGTGGCTGCTGCCGTGCCTTCCACACTGGTCATTGTGCCACTCGGGCCTTCCGGGTTTGCCCCCTCCAAAAGTCTTTGTGCACTGTTGCCCCTCATGTGCTGCTGTGGTGCTGGCCTAAACCTCCAGACTCTGTCATGATTTTGCCCCCTGACCCTCGGTTTTTTTTTCCAGTGTCCGCTGCAGGGTTTATAGGCCATTCCCGCTTCATTTTTTTTTGGTCATTTTTTTCCCCTTTAAGTCCCCTGGGAATTTTATAGAAAACCCGTTCTAGGCGGCCCGGCAGTATGTGGTGTCTTTAAAACAAACATTTATGAAGCCCAAACCCAAGCTCCCTTGCATTTTAAAACCCCTTACCGCCGGGGAGTTAGGGCCCTCTCTGACAGAGCCCCATTTTTTTAAATCTGTATGTGTCATTTAGTGAGAATAACATTTTGACATTTTTTAACTATCCAGGGTTTTTTCAGAGATTGTTTCTCGTGACACATTGGCTTTAAGTTAGTAAGAAATTTTGGTCCAAAAAAAAAGCTTTTTTGTAAAAAAATATAAAATTTATCGTGAAAAATGTGAAAAATTTCCCAATTTCAAACTTAAAAAATTTCGCATGTAAGACAGATAGTTATTTACTAAAAAATTGTTTATAACTAGCATTCCTTTCTGCTGTAGTTTGGCATCATTTTTTTTAAATTTTTTTTTTTTTTTTTACACATTAGGGGGCTTAAAAATTTAGTAGTAATTTCAAATTTTCAAAAAAATTTTTGAATAAAAAATTTTTTGGGCCCGCCCCTTTTAAACGTGATTTGATTGCCCTTTTGGGATGTTAGATCCCCCATAAATGACCTATTTAAAAACACACCCCTTAAAAAGTTTAAAAAAACGTTTTAGAAAGGTTTTTAACCCATTGGGTGTTTTCACGGAATTTAAAAGCAAAGTGGAAGTGAAATTTAAATTTCACTTTTTTTGAGATTTTCAATTTTTAAATTATTGAAAGAATAGGGTAAATGTGATGGGGAAAAGGAAACTTAATATTTTTTCCCCAAAATTCTGCCTTTTTCAGAGTTTTTATTTTGTTGGCCCTAGTATATTTTGGCAAAACCACAAAGCCCAGAATGGAGGAGCCCTACGGGACTCTGGGGCCTCATTTTCTTTAGATTTTTTAGGGGCCATTTTTAGGTTTGCGGACCCCCCTAAGTTCCCAAAATTTTAAAAATACCCCTAGAAAGACCCAATTGGAAACACCCCCCCTTAGGGAAAAATTTCCGGGGTGCAGGGGTATATCGACCCCCAGGTGTTTCACAAATTTTTTTAGCGTTCGGTTAAAAAAAAAAAATTTTTTTTTTTCCAATAATCTGAAAATTTTAGGAAAATTTTTAATTTTTTTAAAGGGAAATTTGGAAATAAACCCCCCAAAATTGGGTACGCAATTTTTCCCAAATTTCGGCAATCCCCTACTGTGGGTGTAAACTGTTTTTGGTCGCATGCGGGTGTAAAATGGGGAGTGTTATTTGGCTTTTGGGGGGCACAGATATTGGTGGGGCCATGTCGCACGCAAAGCCCCAAAGTCTAGAAAGGTGAAACCTTCCAGGTTCCCCCCTTTTGGATTAACCCCCCTCGGGATCTCATCAAAGGGGTGTATTTTGATTTTGACCCACGGGTGTTCCATAGTTTTTTTTTTTTTAGCTTTGGGGCCATGGAA
Organism: Phyllomedusa bahiana; assembly: GCA_025379985.1. Lineage (NCBI taxonomy): Eukaryota > Metazoa > Chordata > Amphibia > Anura > Hylidae > Phyllomedusa > Phyllomedusa bahiana. The sequence goes on from JAODAL010030568.1 coordinate 1,739, forward strand.
AATGGGGGGGGGGGGGGGGGGGTTGCGTTCCCCATTGTTTTTGGGTTATTTTTAAAATATTCACCATATGGGATAAATGGGGGATAACTTTATAGGGGGGTCGGTACAATACAATGATAAAAATTTTTATTTTTTTTATGTTTTATTACTTTTAAAAAAATAGAACGAGTTTTATAAAAATTTTGCGTTTTTTTTGTTGTCCTATTCCCCCCGGGCCTTTTCTTAATTTTTTTGCATAAGGTGTTGTGGGCTTGATTTTTACGAGATGAGTTGATGTCTTTTAAAAGTACCATTACGGGGTGCATGGATGTTTGATCATTTTTATTAAGGTTTTTGTGAGGTTTTGACAAACCCCTGTAGTGTTTTTTTTTTTTTTTAAAGGGGCACGTGGGTAAAATGACTGCTAGTTTTACTGCTTTTACCCCAATAAAAACCTTTTTATTTGAAAAGGAAAACCCTTTTTTGCATCGCCGCGTCTGAGACCATAATTTTTTTATTTTTTTGTTTAGGGGGCTGATAGGGGGTTTTTTTTTTTGCGGGATGAGTTGACATTTTTATTGGTAACCCTTTTGGGGGGGAAAGACTTTTAGATCGTTTTTTAAATCCGTTTTTTTTGGGAAAGGCAGGGTGAAGAAAATATGCAATCCTAGCAGTGTTTTTTTTATTTTTAATAGGTTCACCCTGCAGTTCCGGGGCAAGTTAGTTTTTCTCGTGGGTTGAGTCGATTACGGTGTCCCCAAATGGTTTTTTTTTTTTTTGAAAGACAATTTTTTTTTTTTTAAAAAAAATGTTTTTTTTTGTGGAAAACAATATTTTTTATTTTTTCCTTTTTCCCGGCGTGAAGGATTTTTTTTGCGGGATGAACTGACATTTTTAAAGGCACGCTTTGTGTTTTTTTGAGTTTTTTTAGATTTTTACTCCATTTTTTTGTGTGCGGGATGAACAAAAATGCAATTTGGGGACTGTTTTTTGGTGTTTTTTTTAGGCGTTCACCGTAGGGTTAAATTAAAATACAGTTTATAGGGGGGTCGCTACACACCCGATACCAAATATGGGTACTTTATTTTTTTTTCTTTTTTTGGGCGATTGGCGTTTGTAAGGGGGGAAAAAGGGGGGTGTAGTTTTTTATTTTTTTTTTTTTGGGTTTTTACTTTTTTCACTTTTTTTTTTTTATTTTTTCCCCACTTTTTTCCTTTTCCCCCGGAAGGAATTGCATGACGATGTCGATCGTTCATGCATTTGGGATCAAAACAAGCTTATAGTGTATATGATCTCCATGGCAACTGTCAGCACGTCCCACAAGCTTTGTGGGGTCGTGACGTCACCAGACAACCCCGGTGGTCATTCAGCGTCCCGGGGTGTCTATAGGAGATCAGTAGGGCGGTGAGCGCGTTACTGCGCCCGGAAAGCGGGCAGCGGGGCCATCCGCTGCCCCAGATGCGTTTTTTCGCCACGTGCGCTACATCGGGGGGTTAATCCCCCCGGCCGGAGCTCACCCGGCCGTGGGGGTGCGGCTGATGCCCGCGTTTTTATCCGCTGGTTCCATGCCGCGATCTTTCGCGCTCCCTTGTGAGCGAGCAAGATCGCCATGACTACTTATACGCATTTGCTGGAACCCCTACCCCCACATTGACGTATGGTACGGGGAAAGTCGGTAAGGGGGTTTTTGATGGACAACGTTTTTCGACCGAGACTTGTGCAGCCCGGAAATAGTGTTTTTTTAAAGCGGTTTTGTCCAGAAGCAATTCGGACCGAAACGAATTTTGTCGGGAAAAACGGCGAAGTCACCGAATGAATTTTTTAAAATTCGCCCATCTTAAATATAAAAACTTTTTGGGGTTAATGAATTATATTATTTCTTTGGGGACAATGTGCAATTTATTTTAATTCATTTCATTTTTTTTCCCCCATTCTGTTGTGTGTATTACATTTTTAAAGGAGAAGTGATGGGGGGGGGAGGGTTTAAACAAAAGATTTGTGCATTGCCCCACATTTTTTATGTCCCTCAAAAGGGGTAATATTTTTAGGGGGCTGGTTCAGCTTCATTGCCAGGGGCTTTTCAGTCCCAGTCCCCCCTTCCAAACTTCGTAATTAGAGAGCCACTCATACCTTAGGATTGCACCCCAAAAAGGAACTCCGCCAACCTGGGGGGAGCCACGCACCCCTCAAAACCTCCCAGCTGGGTTGAGGGGCCGCTTCACTGCAGGGAGAGAAGGGAAGGGAGAGGAAGTGATAGGGAAGGCAAGTGAAGAGGGAGGGATAGGAAGATAGGGGATGAGAGGGAAGTTGTTCCTCCCCACTTTTTGAACCAAAGTTAAGCCCCTGACCATGTGACACGCATTACACAGGTCGAGTTTGCAAAAAAGTATGAAGAATGAAAGTTTGGAAACAGGTGATTTGGAGCGCTGAGATGAAAGTCAATAGACCGGGCTCTGATGGAGGCAAATGGGTTTGGAAGCCTCAAGGGACAAGGGTGCTAATGGATCGAGAAATTGAAGAATCTGTCAGGTTCGGTGGAGGAAGCCCCATGATATGGGGTTGTTTCACAGCCAAAGATGTTGGATACTTGACCAGGATCGATGTTGATCTTAATACTGAGCTATATGTATCCTACAACATGAGTTACTTCATACACTCGAATACCATGGGTATGAAAAGAACGACATAGTGTTCCAGCAGGACAATGATCTGAAACATACATCAAGGTTAGAGAAGAAATGGTTCAATGACAATGAAGTAGAGTTGCTATATTGGCCTTCACAGTCCCCAGACCTCAACCCAATCGAACACTTGTAGGTAGAGGTGAAGAAAGAGATGTAGTCGTACCCAACTCCAGTGTGTACTAACATTGGGAATGTGTAAAAGAGACCTGGGATCAGATTTTGGTCAAGACATGTTTGAATCTGATCCAGAGCCCATAATGATTCAGGCAGTACTGAAAGTCAAAGGTGGATTTATCAGATACTAATAAAATAATAAAAATTAACATTTTGATTTTTAGGTGCAAAACAGTAACAATGCAGTTACATGACAAGAATCTGCAGAACTAAGCAGATGCTAAATACTTGCAAGTAAAATTTATATAAAATATAGGCAAGTTGATTGTCTATAAAATGATGGTAGCCTCATGTACAAGCTGTAGTGGATGGTGAGATATGGAGCCTGAAAGTCAAAAGTTCAAATCTTTACCATTTTGCTTGTCAGTGTCTGTTCTACCTAAATAGCTTGATTATTATATTATAAGGTGATGAAAAGCCAGATGTTACCATTTTACTACAGTAAAGTTATCACTTAAACATGCTCCACGAATGAGGGAGTTGGAAGTCGGAGTCAGGGAAATTGAGGGGTCAGAGCTTTGACTTACCGACTCCACAGCCTTGGTCATAGATAAAGCAGTCCTGCACTGAGTGTACTAGTCACAGATAAAGCAGTCCTGCACTGAGTGTACTAGTCACAGATAAAGCAGTTATGCACTGAGGATAGTATGGTCAAATATAAAGCAGTTGTGCAATGAGGGCAATAGAGTCACTGATAAAGAAGTCCTGCACTGAAGTAAGAATAGTCACATAGAAAGCAGTCCTGAACTGAGGGCACTAGTCACAAATAAAGCAGTCCGGCACTCAGGGTAGAATAGTCACAGATAAAGCAGTCCTGCTCTGAGGGGAGAATAGTCACAGATAAAGCAGTCCTGCACTGAGGGCACTAGTCACAGATAAAGCAGTCCTGAACTGCGGGCACTAGTCACAAATAAAGCAGTCCTGCACTGAGGGCACTAGTCACAAATAAAGCAGTCCTGCACTGAGGGCACTAGTCACAAATAAAGCAGCCCGGCACTCAGGGTAGAATAGTCACAGATAAAGCAGTCCTGCACTGAGGGGAGAATAGTCACAGATAAAGCAGTCCTGCATTGAGGGGAGAATAGTCACAGATAAAGCAGTCCTGCACTGAGGGGAGAATAGTCACAGATAAAGCAGTCCTGCACTGATTGGAAAATAGTACCATATAAAGCAGTCCTGCACTGAGGGCACTAGAGTCACAGATAAAGCAGTCCTGCACTGAGGGCAATAGAGTCTCAGATAAAGCAGTCCTCCTCTGAGGGGAGAATAGTCACAGATAAAGCAGTCCTCCTCCTCTGAGGGGAGAATAGTCACAGATAAAGCAGTCCTGCATGAGGGAATAGTCACGATAAAAACAGTCCCCTTTCTAGGGGGAATAGGTCACAGTAAAAGCAGTCCTGCAATGAGGGCAATAGAGTCATCGATAAAGCAGTCCTTCTCTAGGAGGAGAATAGTCACAGATAAAGCAGTCCTGCAATGAGGGCAATAGAGTCACAGATAAAGCAGTCCTGCACTGAGGGCACTAGAGTCTCAGATAAAGCAGTCCTGCTGAGGGCAATAGAGTCACAGATAAAGCAGTCCTGCTTTGAGGGGAGAATAGTCACAGATAAAGCAGTCCGCATGAGTGGACAAGTCACAATAAAGCAGTCCGACGGAGGGCACTAAGTCACAGATAAAGCAGTCCTGAATGAGGGCATAGAGTCAAAGATAAAGCAGTTTTCTCTAGGGAGGGAGATTGTCTACAGAATTTTTAAGGAAGTCTGACACTGAAGGGGCGGGAAAAGGGTCTATAAAAAAAATTTGCATACTTAATTAAAATAAAGCAGTCCTGCTCTGAGGGCCCTAGGGCCAGATAAAAGTCCTGAATGGGGGAATAGATCACAGATAAAGCAGTCCTGCATGAGGGCATAGAGTCAAATAAAGCAGTCCTGCACTGAGGGCACTAGTCAAAGATAAAGCAGCCCCGCTCTGCGGGCACTAGTCACTGATAGAGCTGTCCTGCACTGAGGGGTGTTTAAGCCGAGTACCTTACAAGCAAAACGACTCCAACGACTCCATATTTACCTATCCACGGGGTTTGGAAAGGCCAATCACCCTTTACCTTTTTATACCTTACAAGACAGGAACAACTGTATGTGGTGCAGTTCAAAGGTGTGCTCTCGGTGTGGCACAGCAGCTTACAACCTATCTAGCTCTACCCGCAATTCCCAGAAGAGATATATATATATATATATAACATATGAAGTAATACATACGAACCGATTGCAATAGGAACAATACTATGACAAGCCCTCTCCAATGCTCCAAAATAGGAAACATACTTAAAATGACACTTATGGGTCTATCTTAAGATTGCAGACTGTCACTGCTCTGAGATGATGGTCCCTTCTGTTGGAGTCAGATATCCAAGTTGTAGTACCTCCTCTCTGTCTCTGGATCCCGCAGAGTGTCAGTTACTTCACAGTGCTTTCCTTGCCATCAACATCAATGCAGACAGCCGAACTCTTCTCTCTCACAGGAGCTGATCACAGTTCATGGACTCACAGAATCAGGAGAGCTGAGCAGAACGACGCTCAACATTTGCCTGCTTGAGTCCCAGACTCATCAAATCCTTCTCTCAAAGTTGGCTGCTGCTACCACGTGTCTCTCTGTCACATGACATGCCTTAGTCCCTATTATGCATAAACCAGATTCTGAAAACAGTGGCATCTTGTGGCCAAACAATAGAATGCAACAGGATAATTTGCAATCATAAATTAAACATAGGATTTTACTAGGTATACACAATGGGCTGTTCCACCATCCAACAGGAGAATAGTCACAGATAAAGCAGTCCTGCACTGAGGGGAGAATAGTCACAAAAAAGCAGTCCTGCACTGAGGGGAGAATAGTCACAAAAAAGCAGTCCTGCACTGAAGGGAGAACAGTCACAGATAAAGCAGTCCTGAACTGAGGGCAGTATAATCACAGATAAAGCAGTCCTGCACTGAAGGGAGAATAGTCACAGATAAAGCAGTCCTGCAATGGGGGAAGAATAGTCACAGATAAAGCAATCCTGCACTGAGGGGAGAATAGTCACAGAAAAAGCAGTCCTGCATTGATGGCAGTATAATCACAGATAAAGCAGTCATGCACTGAGGGCACTAGTAACAGATAAAGCAGTTCTGAAGTGAGGGCACTAGAGTCACAGATAAAGCAGTTCTGCATTGAGGACACTAGTCACAGATAAAGCAGTCCTGCATTGAAGGCAGTATAATCACAGATAAAGCGGTCATGAACTGAGTGCACTAGTAACAGATAAAGCAGTTCTGAAGTGAGGGCACTAGAGTCACAGATAAAGCAGTCCTGCATTGAGGGCAGTATAATCACAGATAAAGCAGTCATGCACTGAGGGCACTAGTAACAGATAAAGCAGTTCTGCAGTGAGGGCACTAGAGTCGCAGATAAAGCAGTCCTGCTCTAAGGGCACTAGTCACAGATAAAGCAGTCCTGCACTGATGGCAGTATAGTCACAGATGAAGTCCTGAATTGAGGGGAGAATAGTCACAGATAAAGAAGTCCTGCACTGAGGGCACTAGAGTCACAGATAAAGCAGTCCTGCAATGAGGGCAATAGTCACAGATAAAGCAGTCCTGCACTGAGGACACTGGAGTCACAGATACAGCAGTCCTGCATTGAGGGCAGTATAATCACAGATAAAGCAGTCATGCACTGAGGGCACTAGTAACAGATAAAGCAGTTCTGCAGTGAGGGCACTAGAGTCACAGATAAAGCAGTTGTGCATTGAGGGCACTAGTCACAGATAAAGCAGTCCTGCACTGAGGGCAGTATAGTCACAGATGAAGTCCTGAATTGAGGGGAGAATAGTCACAGATAAAGTAGTCCTGCACTGAGGGCACTAGAGTCACAGATAAAGCAGTCCTGCAATGAGGGCAATAGTCACCGATAAAGCAGTCCTGCACTGAGGGCACTAGAGTCAGAGATAAAGCAGTCCTGCACTAAGGACACTAGAATCACAGATACAGCAGTCCCGCACTGAGGACACTAGAGACACAGATACAGCAGTCCTGCACTGAAGGCACTATAGTCACATATAAAGCAGTCCCGCACTGAGGGCACTAGAGTCATCGATAAAGCAGTCCTGCAATGAGGGCTATAGAGTCACAGATAAAGCAGTCCTGCTCTAGGAGGAGAATAGTCACAGATAAAGCAGTCCTGCACTGAGGGCACTAGACACAGATACAGCAGTCCTGCACTGAGGGCACTAGTCTCAGATAAAGCAGTCCTCCTCTGAGGAGAGAATAGTCACAGATAAAGCAGTCCTGCACTGAAGGGAGAATAGTCACAGATAAAGCAGTCCTGCACTGAGTGGAGAATAGTCACAGATAAAGCAGTCCTGCACTGAGGGCACTAGAGTCACAGATAAAGCAGTCCTGCAATGAGGGCAATAGAGTCACAGATAAAGCAGTCCTGCACTAAGGGAAGAATAGTCACAGATAAAGCAGTCCTGCATTGAGGGCAGTATAGTCACAGATAAAGCAGTCATGCACTGAGGGCACTAGTAACAGATAAAGCAGTTCTGCAGTGAGGGCACTAGAGTCACAGATAAAGCAGTCCTTCACTGAGGGCAGTATAGTCACAGATGAAGTCCTGAATTGAGGGGAGAATAGTCGCAGATAAAGTAGTCCTGCACTGAGGGCACTAGAGTCACAGATAAAGCAGTCCTGCACTGAGGGCACTAGAGTCACAGATAAAGCAGTCCTGCAGTGAGGGCAATAGAGTCACAGATAAAGCAGTCCTGCAATGAGGGCACTAGTCACAGATAAAGCAGTCCTGCACTGAAGGGAGAATAGTCACAGATAAAGCAGTCCTGCACTGAGGGCACTAGAGTCACAGATAAAGCAGTCCTGCACTGAGGGCACTAGACACAGATAAAGCAGTCCTGCACTGAGGGCACTAGAGTCACAGATAAAGCAGTCCCGCACTGAGGACACTAGAGTCACAGATAAAGCAGTCCTGCACTGAGGGCACTAGTCACAGACACATATAAAGCAGTCCCGCACTGAGGGCACTAGAGTCATCGATAAAGCAGTCCTGCTCTAGGGGGAGAATAGTCACAGATAAAGCAGTCCTGCACTGAGGGCACTAGAGTCTCAGATAAAGCAGTCCTCCTCTGAGGAGAGAATAGCCACAGATAAAGCAGTCCTGCACTGAGGGTACAAGTCACAGATAAAGCAGTCCTGCTTTGAGGGGAGAATAGTCACAGATAAAGCAGTCCTGCTTTGAGGGGAGAATAGTCACAGATAAAGCAGTCCCACACTGAGGGCACTAGAGTCACAAATAAAGCAGTCCCGCACTGAGGGCACTACAGTCACAGATAAAGCAGTCCTGTACTGAGGGAAAATAGTCACAGATAAAGCAGTCCTGAACTGAGGGCAGTATAGTCATAAATAAAGCAGATAAACAAAATAGATTGTAAGCTCTCACGAGCAGGGCCCTCACACCTTGTGTCTCATCTGTAAATTCTTTTAATGTGTAATGTCTGTACGTTTACCCTCGAATTTGTAAAGTGCTGCGGAATATGTTGGCGCTATATAAATAAATATTATCATTATTATTATTAGTATAAAGCAGTCCTGCTCTTAGGGAACTAGTCAAATATAAAGTAGTCCTGTACTGAGGGAAAATAGTCACAGATAAAGCAGTCCTCAACAGAGGGCACAATAGTAATAAATAAAGAAGTCCTGCACTGAGGGCACTAGTCAAAGATAAAGCAGTCCTGCACTGAGGGCACTAGTCACAGATAAAGCAGTCCTGCACTGAGGGGAGTGTAAGCCGAGTACCGAACAAGGAAAACGACTCCAACGACTCCATATTTACCTATCCACGGGGTTTGGAAAGGCCAATCACCCTTTACCTTTTTATACCTTACAAGACAGGAACAACTGTATGTGGTGCAGTTCAAAGGTGTGCTCTCGGTGTGGCACAGCAGCTTACAACCTATCTAGCTCTACCCGCTATTCCCAGAAGAGATATATATATATAATATTATATAAAATATATATATATATATATATATATATATATATAACATATGAAGTAATACATACGAACCGATTGCAATAGGAACAATACTATGACAAGCCCTCTCCAATTCTCCAAAATTGGAAACATACTTAAAACGACACTTATGGGTCTATCTTATGTAAGCAACCAGCAGGAAAGATAGTGGATGGAAGGTATGTCCCTAGGATTATGCTGCAAATGGTAAGGAAGTTCCAGGGATGTCAGGGAGGCCGATCCAGTAGGACAGCCCGGTCTTTCCACAACAGCAGAATGGCAGCAAGAGAACTGCACTAGTGGGGCCCCCCCAAGGAACCGGATCTTGGTGGGGGAAAAGCGCAGTAGGATAGGTAACCTTGGGTTTTTTAGGCGTTTTGTTTTTAGCTAGCTGCTTTTCAGCTTTTTTTGGGGCCCTGCTTTTTCTGAAGGGGTTTGTAGTGTGGGGGGGAGGCGTTCACCTCCCCGGTCCGGGCTTTTTCCCGGTATCCCTGGGCCCTTTTAAAGATAGTTGCAACTTTTGAAAAAAAAAAAGCAGGAGGTTCAGTGGGCGGCAAAAATTTGCGGGGGAAACCTGCCCATTTTTGTGGGTTTATGCCACCCCCCTTCAAAAAGCCACACCCACTCCCCTAATGCATAACGGCTTGGGAAAAGAAACCCCGGGTAGATGCCTTTTACCCAGTAGTAACCCCCAATAAGGGGGTTTGTCCCCCTTCCCAAGGCAGGTAGGGGCCCCATTTTTTGGGCCAAGTAAAACCCCCCTTCTTTTGCCAGGTAGGTGCCCCCCTTTTTAGCCGGTAGGTGCCCCCCTTTTTTTAAAAGGTAGGTCCCCCCTTTGTTGCCGGGTTTAGTCCCCCCTTTGTTTGCCGGGTAGTCCCCCCATTGTTGCCAGGTAGGGGCCCCCCCCTGTTGCCGGGTAGATGCCCCCTCTGTTCCCAGGTAGGGGCCCCAATTGTTGCCAGGTAGTTGCCCCCTTTGTGGACGGTAGTGCCCCCATTTTTGCCGGGTTTAGTCCCCCCTCTGTTCCCAGGTAGATGCCCCCTCGGGTTGCCAGGTGGGTTCCCCCCATTTTGCCGGTGGGGCCCCCCCTCTTTTGGCCAGGAGAGCCCCCTATTTTTGGCCAGGTAGTTCCCCTCTGTTGCCAGGTGTCCCCCCAAAATTGTTGCCAGGAGTTTGTCCCCTCTGTTGAAAGGGTAGTCCCCCCTCTGTTGCCAGGTAGTCCCCCCATTGTTGCCGGGGGCAAAACCCCCCCCCCCATATAGCAAAATAAAAATAAAAATAAAAAAAATCCACTTACCCACCGGGGCTCCTGCCCCGGGGGCCCGCTGGCGTTTCCCCTCGCGGCCCCAAGGGGGAAGTGAGAGCACCCGGGCGGTCACTCCCCTCAGCCGCGCGTCACTTCCCTGCGCCGTTTGCCTGTATGGGGCGGCGCCCACACCGGCCCCCGGACTTTACGGGGGGAAAGGAGGGGGAGAGGATCGTCCCCCCTTGTCCTCCCTGCACAGGGGGGACCCCGGGGGGTGAGCGGGGCACGGCCGTTTTCACCCGCCTGTAGGAGCGGGCCGGGCGGCGCCGGAAAGGCTTTTAGATTTTACTCTGTCCCCCGGGGGGCCCCTTTTAAAGGACCCCCGCCACCTTGCTGGGGGCCCGGGAGGAATGCCAACTCCCCCGGGGGGGCGGGAGGGGGACCCCAAAATAGCGGGCCCCCCCCCCCAAAAACGGGGAGTTAAAATGTATGTTTTAAAGCCTTTTGCAGGAAGAGACCAGGTGGTGGGTTTTAACCCTGTGCAAAAGGGGTGTTTGGGGAAGCATTTGGGTCTTAGAGAGTGCTGGGGCGGGGGAGGGGGGTCTGCTACGGACCCCTGAAACAGATTGGGGGTCTCCTAAAAGGGGAAGTCACCCCCACACGGGGGGGAGTAATGTTTGACTTTTTTTTGGGATGCGGGGACTTTCCCTTTTGATTTGCTTGTTTTTATATGGCTGAAGTAACCCTTTACTCCCTTTGGGACTTTATGTTTTCCCTGCTTTTTGGGTTTTCCCGGGTTTGAAGAAAAAAAACCCCCTTTTATTTTTGTTTGCAACCTCCCCGCTTGTCCTGCCTCGTGACCCTATTTCCCCCCATTTATGGGGGAGGTTGCTAGGGGCCCACGGGTTTGAAAAAGGGGTAACAGCAGCTTTGGGGTTTTTGGACTTTATTTTCTTTTTTTGTGAACTGTATGCCCTGGGTGAAGGCTGCTGCTTTTCCTGCCAAACCCAGTCCCCCCAAATTGGAGGAATTTTGGGCAAGCCCCTGGTTGCGGCCAATGCCAACCAGCAAAAAACCCAAACCTTTGTTGCTGGAAACAGATTGCAGCACTCAGAGTCAATTTTTTCTCCCCCAGAGGCGGGGGGAGGTTTCGGGGGGCCCGGAAACAAAAAAAAGGGCCCAGTTTACGGAGCCCCTTTTCAAAAAGATGCCCCCTGATGTTTGACTTTGGAGGCGTATCTGGCCGGTTTGGTTTGAGGGAGGGCGGGGAAAGAGGGGAAATCCCGGGTCCCATTTGGAGGGAAGTTCTGGCCCCCCTTTTTGTCGGGGAGCTGCAAAAGGGCCCTTACTTTGCCCTCACCCCGAGCAAGCCAAAGGATATGACCTCCTCAAGGCAGAAAATTTATGGCCAGGCTGGGATCCCCTTTGCGGTGGGGCTCGCAGAGTCCTTGTTGGCGGTTTAAAAAGGGCATAAGCCCCCCCGCCCCCAGCTTTTTTAAACTTCTACCCCTTGTGGCAAGTGGCCACAACCGGAGGTGTGAGCCCCGTCCCCCTTTTTAGACCGGATTGTCAGGGACCCCCAAACGAAAAGTGGACTCCCACGGGAGCTGCATTTTGGGGGTTTTCCCCAGGGAGCCCCCAACGGGGGGAAACCAGTGATTGCCCTCTTTGGAGCTTTTTAACACCACTACAGAGTCCTATCGGGGGGAAAGCGTAAAAGCTTTCTCGCCGATGCCAGGGGAACCGTGCCCGGAAAGACAGGGGGTGGGGGTGGTCCACCCAAAAGGGAGAGGTTTTTGGGGGGGCCCAGAGAAGGAAACCTTTCCCCCCTTTAAAAAACCCCCCCTGGGTGGTGGGAGAAGAATTTGCTTTTGGGAAGTGCCAAAAATTTTGGGGCATTTTGAAAAGCACACTGCCCCCTGCAGGAGGGGGGGCCCAGGGAAAAGTGGGGTTTGCCCCCCGTGCCTCTCCATGTTTGCTCCCCTCCCTGTAGTGCTTTGCCCCTGCCAGCCCCGGGCCCCTTGGAATTTTCGATCCGGGTTTGAAGGGGGTTTCAGTGTGGCCCCCTGTTGGTTTGGAGCCTAGTTCCCCTCTTGCGAGCGGGCCATTGCTTTGACCGGGGTTCCCCCGGGAAAAAGGGGGTGGGGGGGGTTACATTCATGGGGACCCGAAGCATACCCCATGGCACAGTGATTTCGGGGACTGTTTGGGGGGGACTCTGGCCATGGGGTGGGCATCATAACGGGATTGCTACACCCCCTTTTTAAATCCTGGGAAGGGATTTTCCCCCTTTTTGGGAATTTTGGCCCTAAACCCCAAGGTGACGGCTTTGTAGGGCCGTGAGTCCCCAAACCCCTCATTTTCCTTTTCCCCTCTAGGGAGGTATGTTGACAATATGAATTTTTTTTTAAGGGTGGGGTGGAGGGGGGGGGACCATTTTGAGTTACTCATGACTTCCCTTTTGCTGTATTTTGGAAAGGAGGCGGGGGAAGAGTTGCCCGCCCCCTTGAGCAAAATTTTAAGGGAACCTGGAAGGGGTGTACGTGAGAATTTTGGGGAAAGGGGCCTTCGCAAAAGAAAATTTTGTTTAGGACCAGGAAACGGTACAAAATTGAGGTTCCCGCAAGAGCCGGGACGGCGGAAAAAAATTCGCCGATTTTTGTAAAGCCAGGGATTTTTTTGCTTGAGGGGGTTCGAAAGGAAATTTTTGGGTTACAAATTTTTGGGGTGCCTGTACCTTAAAAAGGGAGGATGGTTTGGTTTGGTTACGTTAAGGTGAAAGGGGGGGTTGGGGGGGGGGGTAAAAAGGGGCAAAAAAGCGGGTTTTTTTTATTTCGGTTGAGGGAAGGGGTGTTCAAGGGGATTCCTTTTCCCGGGTAAGGCCCTGCCCCCCTTCCCCCCCCAATAAAGGGGGCTCCTAGGGGGTCCCATTTAAAAGGAAAGGGGGCCCCGTTAGTTTCCCTTACCTTTCCCCTTTTGGGGGGTTGCCCCAATTAATCCAAAAAAGAATCGCTTTGGATCCTTTTGGGGCCCCTTTTGTCAAGTGGGCCCCCGGGGGCCCCACCAGTCATTTGGGTTTTACTAGATTACGCTCCCAGGTTCCAGAGGCCTTTCCCCTAAAAATTTATGTCCTAAAAAGGTGTATTGCTCGAGGTTGATGCAGGGTTTTTCTCTAGAAGGGTTTGAAAAGGAAAATCCTAACGACCAGGGGCCCCCCCTTCATGTTTTTGGGTAATGAAGGCCCTATGTAGACAACCTGCACTTAAAAACTGAGGCCCTGGGTTTATATCACCCTCAAAGGGGACGGGTTTTTGGGGAAGATTTAAAAAAAACCCAAAGGGGGGATGCAAAAAAAAAGGTTTGGTTTAGAAAAGGAGGGGAGGGACTGGGATTGTCTGCTTTCCCCTACCTTTATTCTCCATCAGAAAAGGTTCCTCAAACTTTTCCCCGGGGTTTTTCCCCGTTTGAATTGTTGTATGGGAGAAACCCTTTGGGGTTTTTGCTGGACATGCCAAAGGACTTGGGGGGGGAGGTTTCCCCCCACAAAAGTGTTGTAGAAAAACGTCGCCCGGGGTTTCAGGATCCTCGGGGGTAATGGGCCCCTTGTGAAGGGCACCTTGGGAGGGGGCCAAAAGGAAATCACAGAGCGGGTATCAATTTGGGCCGCTTTGGGTAAGCAGTTTAAACCCCGGGGGGCCCGGTTTGGTCTGGTTTCCCCCGGTCCCAGAGTAAAAAATTTTCCCGTTTTAAAAGGTGGGACCGCATGAAGTGGTAGGTGAGTTGGGATGGGGGAAAATTTTAAAAAAACATCAGCCCGGGAAAAAAAAAACCCTTTTTAACCCATACCCATAAATTTAATTTAAAACCGGGGGCATGCAAAAGAGGGCCCCCCGGGAGTGGCTTGGGCAGCCCAAATGGAAAAAACAGTCAGTTTTTAGGAAGGGTTTTCATAGGGGACGCATGTCCAAACCTCAAAAAACAGGAGGGTGGGGTTGTACAGCGGCCCAAAAGGGTTCTTCCTGACCTTCCAGGGGACTACAGATGTGGGGACAGCATGAGATATGTACAGACCCCGGGGTTTAAAAATTCTTTTTCAAACCCCACCGAATCCCGAAACTCGAAAAAACAGGGGGTCTTGAGGGAAGTAAGGCGCATGTTTTGGGCCCTGGGCGTCATTGAAAAGGGCCCAAAAACGGGGGTGGTCCTTTGCCCCCCCGTGTTGGGGGCCTAAAACCAAAAAGGGACTTTGGCGTTCTGCAACGATTTCCGCCCCACTCAATGAGGTATCTAAGTGGGATTCCCATCCGATGCCCCGGGGGGGATTTAATGTTGAGAGCTGGGGTTTAGGGCCCGGTACATAAAAAACATGGAAACCCTTTCGAAAAGGGGTTTCTGGAGATTTTCCCCCGTCGAAGGGGGCCAAAGAGAAAAAAATTTCCTTCTCCAACCCCCGATGGGCTGTTCCCCTACACCAGGATGCCTTTTGGGTTGCAGGGGGGGGCCCCGGGACTTTTCAGGGGGGTAGATAAGATTCTAAAACCCATACCAGGTACGGGATCTGCCTATCTAGTTTTATTGTCATTTTCAGTAAGGGGGCTGGGAAGGGCCAAACTCAAACAAGGTACAGGCAGTTTCCAACTCATCAGGGAAGCAGGGGGTTTTCGGCTAACCCCGGAAAAATGGCCCCTTGGGCTGGGAAGAAGCCTGTTACTTGGGGGTTATTGTGGGTTTGGGGGCCCAAAAAGGGCCCCAAATAAATAAAGTTTGAGGGGAATTTTAGAGGTTTGGGCCCCAAAAACCCCCTTAAAAAAAAACAGGTGAGAGCGTTCCCGGGGATTTTTGGTTAAATATCGCAGGTTTTTGCCCCAAATTGCTTCGTTGCAGCCTTGCTGACCGACCCCCAAAAAAAAGTGAGGAAGGGCCCGTGGGTGGTGAATGGGTTTTAGGAGGCAAAAGAAAATATTTCAGGCCCGAAAAAAGCCCCCTGTTTGCCAGGCCCGTTTTTGTTTGGGAAACCGACTTCACTTTAAGGGGGTTTGTTATTTCCCGACAGACCCTCAGGGTGGGGGGGTTTGGGGGCGTCATTTTCACAGGGGTGGGAAAGGTTTAGGAGCACCCCCTTTTCATATTTGGTAGGAAGCTCCGTCCCGTGAAAAAAACTATTCCCTAGTAGAAAGGGAGTGTTTGGGATAAAAATGGGTTTAGGGGTCCTTACGGTTTTTATTTTTGGGAGGAGAAAAATTTAAAGGTTTTTTGCAGATCATGCCCCGTTTTTCAGTGGGTGTACCGAAAAAAAGGCAAAAATGCCCGAGTGACAAGATGGTTCCTGGCACTGCAAGATTTTTAAATTTGTGGTAGACACAAAGGGTGGGGGAAAAAGCATATAAATGTGACGCCGGTCAAGGCTCCACTTTTTGGTAGTTCAAGTTTCCCAGTCCCCCGGCCTTGGGCAGAGGGGGGGGGGGGGGGATGTGTAAGCAAAACCCGGGGGAAAAATTTTGGATGGAAGGTTTGTTCCCCGGATTTTGTGCAAATGGTAAGGAAGTTCCAGGGATGGTTAAAGGGGGGCGATCCGGGAGGAAAAGCCCGGTCTTTTTTCCAAAAAAAAGATAAAGGCCCGCAAGAGAACTGCACTAGTGGGGCCCCAAAGAACCCGGGTCTTTGGGGGGGGGAAAAAGCAAACAGTAGAGGGTAGGTAAAACCCTTGGTTAAGTAGGGTTTTGTTTTTTTGCATAGTGCCTTTTGCAGCTTTATTGGGTGCTTTTTTTTGAAAGGGGTTTTTTAGCGTGGGGGGGGGGGGGCCGTTTTTAACCCCCTCCCGGGCCCGGGGTTTTCCCCGTATCCCCAGGCCTTTTAAAACCTGTGCAGGAAGAGACCAGGGAGAGAGTTACCCGTGGAAAAAGGGGTGTTTGGGAAGCCCCTGGTCTCCAGAGAGTGTGGAAAAGGAGAGAGGAGTCTGCAATTGGGGCCCCCGAAAAAACACTGTGGGTTCCTTCAAAAAGGGAAATCCCAGCCACACGGTGGAGTACTTTTTTGATTTTTTTTTTTATGTGGAAATTTAAACCCTTTGGGGTTTGCTGCGTGTTTTTACGGCTGAAAATAAGCCCGTTTCCTTTGAATTTATGGGCCAAAGGATGAATCCCCCAGGGGGGGGGGGCGCAACCCTTTTCCCCCAGTTTCCCGGCGGAATTGCGCCCGATTTTTGTCGGGGGGGCCCGGGGCGCGCTTTACCCTTTTGCATGGGAAAGTCCGCCCGCCCCTTGGGCCCGTGTTTTAGGCGCCAGTTTTGGGGGGAGGCGCAGTGCGGCGCTGCGCCTAGGATTCGGGCCGGGGTAGTGCGGTCATTCATGCGGGGGGAAAAAAGTCCGCCCCGGGCCCGGCCCGGTGTTAGGCGCAGGGTGCGGGGACCGAAAAAGGCGGAAAGGGGGGCGTCGCCCATGATTCCCCCGCCCGGGGGTTTTCGCAATCATAATGCGGGGAAAAAAATTCCCTGCGCCTCGCCAGTGTGTGTGGGGCACAGTGCGGGGACATGGGCACCGTGCGGGACTTAGGCGCCGTGCGGGGCTGCGCCGAAAAACAGTTCTGATGAGAGACTGGAACAGCGAGAAATCATTCCACATGTCGGTGTGGAGTATGAATCAAAAATCGCCTTTATAAAGGCGTTCAACATTCTCAGGAAAAGAGCTGAAACCTAAAAAATAAAACATACATAAAACAAAATCACTTTCCAATATCCTAATTCAAGAATTAGGATATTGGAAATTGCCGGGAAATACAGTAATTCAAATTCATAAAGCTATTCTGATTGGTCGGCATAAACGGCCAATCAGAATAGGAGCGACAGTGAACCATTTAAAACCTATGGGGAAGTTTAGACCAATTAGAATCCACGGCGGGGATAGTTCAAAATACAGTAAAAATGCTGAAAAGAGCTGATTGGTTAAGCTACCGGGGACTTGGCTAGCTCAGCCAATCAGAATAGGAGCGACAGAGACCCATTCTAGCCTATGGAGAATTATTGAACAATCAGAATAAGAGCGACAAAGACCCATTCTAGTCTATGGAGAAGTTTAGACCAATCAGAATCCACAGCGGGATAATTCAAAATACAGTAAAAAGACAGAATAGAGCTGATTGGTTGAGCTAGCGGGGGCTTGGCTATCCCAGCCAATCAGATGGGCGCTCTGAAATCTCGGCACTCAGCGCCGTGCGGCATGAAGTATTAATAAAAAAATCATTTTTATTAAATGTAAAACATTATCAGATAAAGAGCTGAACCCTTCTTTACAAATAAAGCAGTTAAAAACCTGAACAACGCGTTTGTCGCCGAGACCGGCGCTACATAGGGAATTGCAATAGAGAGAATTGCCGGGAAATACAGTAATTCAAATTGTTTAAGCTATTCTCATTGGTCGGCACAAGCCAGCCAATCAGAATAGGAGCGACAATGTCCCATTATAACCTATGGAGAAGAATTGACTAATCAGAATAGGAGCGACAATGTCCCATTATATCCTATGGAGAAGAATTGACCAATCAGAATAGGAGCGACAATGTCCAATTATATCCTATGTAGAAAAATTGACCAATCATATTCCAAGGCGGGACAGTTCAAAATACAGTAAAAATGCAGAAACGAGCTGATTGGTTGAAGCGGCGGGGGCTCGTCCAGCTTAGCCAATCAGAGCGCGAGCTACTTTCTCATAGTTCTATGGGGAAAAGAAATTCTGAGCGCGCTCTGTGATTGGCTAAGTTAAAAGAGGCAACGTTATTTGGACCAATGGGATGGCGAGCGACGCTCCTATGGGTTTTCTAATGCAATCTGAAATAAAACTGTTTCACGGCCGAAATCAAATTATAAGACTACAGAAGTTGTCCCGATGTGTATATAAAACCAATAATAATATGGGGGTAACGAAAAACAAATCTTAAATCAATAAAATCATGTTTATTTCTTTATTATCGTTAGCCAAGTATCAATAGTATGGGTGCAACGAAAATAAAGAAATAAACATGATTTTATTGATTTAATATTTTTTTTCGTTACCCCCATATTATTAGCCATAATGCTAGCCAATCACAGCGTGAGCTACTTTCTCATCGAGTTCTATGGAGAAAACAAAGGCAGAGCGAGCTCTGTTTGTGATTGGCTAAGTTAAAAGAGGCGCGGTTATTTGAACCAATGGGAGAGCGAGCGACGCTCCTATGGGTTTTCTAATGCAATCTGTAATAAAACTGTACATGGCCGAAATCAAATGATAAGACTACAGAATTTGCCCCGATGTGTATATAAAATTAGCAGTCATCTTGGCCTCACGAAAATAACTAAGAAATATGAAATCACTGGGTTCTTTTGTATTCTGTAGTTTTCGTTATGCAATGATGAAGAATATGAGGAGAACGCAAATAAAGCCAGACAAATGAATTCATAGAATGAATGTTTGACATCTTAGACGTTCCCCACATCTTTTGGCGAGTGAAAGCTGCGCCTCATGTATGGCGGCGCCCGAGGTGCGTTCACACCTGCGGGATAAACTCCACCGCGCCTCGCCAGTGTGTGAGGCGCAGTGCGGGGATTTCGGCGCATTAGCAATGCGCTTCACCTGATTATAAAAAAGTCATCAGATTCACCTGTCGTTGCTGCCTTCTATTCACTAGGAGGATTCACAGCTGCCATGGAGCCTGAGAGCCCAGATCGAGTGTCCCTCAGCATTCCTATGCATTTGATGGACGAGGTTCTGGCGGTGATTGCGCGTCGGGAAGCGAGTGATACGCCGGCTGTACCTTCTACTGGGGACACAGAGCACAGTGATCCCCAGCCTTCTTGCTCCTATTCACGCTCCCCACAGGAGTCGCAGCGGTCTGGCTCCTCAGCCATTATTCCACCTGCTGCTTCTACTCCCCCTGGCGGCTCTATTCCATCTGCTGCCCCTCGTCCCCGAGCTTCCCCCCCCTGGCTCTTCTGGGTCCTCGGGAGAGTCACAAAGGGCAGGGCGCAGCAAGAGTCGCAACTTTTCTGCCATGGAGAATCAGATTCTGGTTGAGGAGGTAAGTGATGTGTCCAGCTGCCAAATATTTGCCACTAGCTACATACTGCCTGCTTGGAGTAATGTCTATCAATTCAGCGATTTATCTCCAAAAGGGTGTTATGTTGGTAAAATGGGGATGGGCCTGGCCTCCTTGCACCCATATTTTGGGTAATGTGATGTGAGAATTTTGTGGGGTGTGCATTCACTGTGCCTTATTTCTGTCTGGCCTCCAGAGAAGTTGTGTTTCCTAGATGGGCAGCTGTTGACATCAAGTCTAATTATGATATACTGTGACCTGAGCTTTGTAGTGTTTCTTTCCCCTTCCTCGCCAGTTCTGCCTCTGGTGTTAGCTTGCGTAGATGTGTTAGCCATTATCAGCCTCATTGTAGCCAAGGTGGTTTATTGGTAGTTAG
Organism: Phyllomedusa bahiana; assembly: GCA_025379985.1. NCBI lineage: Eukaryota > Metazoa > Chordata > Amphibia > Anura > Hylidae > Phyllomedusa > Phyllomedusa bahiana. Next base: position 21,324 of record JAODAL010030568.1, read on the forward strand.
CAGCACTCAATAGCATGGGTGTAAGTGCTGTTGTTGACGCAATGTTTTTCGTGTTCCCCAGATTTTGGCCAATCATTCCCGACTGTTTGGCCGGCTCTCTGAGCAGGTTCCCATGGCAGAGAAGACCAGGTTGTGGCGCTCCATCGCGGAGCGTGTCAACTCTGAGGGGGTTGAGCAGCGCACCGCCAACCAGTGCCGCAAGCGCTGGTATGATGTTCGGCGGCGCGTCAAGAAGCGGATGGCTGAGGTGGCCCAGACTGGCTGTGACCCCGGATTTGATGCCTTGGATCGGCAGGTGGCTGCCACCTTCGCCCCCGAGCATATTCAAGGTATTGGAGCCGTCGATGTCCTGTGTCTTCACTCTGGTAAGTACAAATGGTATTGAGGGCTGCTTGAAGGATGTTGTGGGTTGGGGAGGGTGTGTGAAATTGGAAGTGATAGGTCTGACAAGTGGAGCATATCCTAGGGGCTGTTTTGTTGGTTGCCTCCCTCTATGTGAAAACCCTGTTATCATGTACCTTCGAAGGGCCACTATATCTGTCAATGTGATAACTAATAGCATCGCATGGCTTTCAATACCATCTGTATGCTGATGATACCCAACTCTACATCTCCGGTCCTGATATTAACTCTCTTCTCTCCCGGATCCCAGACTGTCTTTCGTCCATATCCTCCTACTTCTCCTGAAGCTTAACGTGGAGAAAACTGAATTCATCATCTTTCCACCGTCCCACTCCATCCCTCCACCTGATCTCTCTATCACAGTCAAAGGCTACACTCTCTCACCAGCTCTACAAGTCCGCTGCCTTGGGATAACCCTTGACTCCAATCTGTCCTTCAAACCGCACATCAAACCTCACCTCCACCTGCTGCCTCCACCTGAAAAATATCTCCGTATCCGTTCATTCTTAACTTCAAAAGCACAAAAATGCTCGTCCATGCCCTCGTCATCTCACGCCTAGACTATTGCAACATCCTTCTATGTGGCCTCCCAGCTAGCACCCTCGCTACCCTCCAATCCATCCTTAACTCTGCTACCCGTCTGATTCACCTCTCTCCTCGATACTCCTCTGCCGCTCCCCTCTGCCAATCCCTGCACTGGCTTCCCATTTCCCAGCGAATCCAGTTCAAGTTAGCAACCTTGACCTACAAGGCTCTCCATAACCATTCCCCTCCATACATCTCTGCTCTAATCTCCAGATATCTCCCGTCACGCAACCTCCGCTCCTCACAGGACCTTCTTCTCTGCTCTCTCCTTATCAGCTCCTCACACAACCGTCTCCAAGACTTCTCTCGTGCTTCACCCACACTCTGGAACTCACTGCCCCAACACCTCAGACTCTCCCCCACTCTCACCAGCCTCAAAAGCAACCTGAAAACCCATCTCTTCAGGATTGCCCACAACCAACAATAACCCTGCTGTCACTACACTATCCACAACCATGTCTGCCCCTCACCTTCTGTCTCTTCCCACCTTCCTTTTAGAGTGTAAGCCCTTGCGGGCAGGGATCTCACTCCTTCTGTACCAGTTGATAGTTAGTAATTTGTCACCTTTGTACTTGTTTGACCTATGTTATGTATGAAACCTGAATGTACAGCGCCCTGGAACCAAGGGCGCTCAAAAATAAATAATAATAATAAAAATAATAATAATGTGATCACTGTGATAATGTCTTAGTTGCGCATTGTGACGTAGGTGTGCTCATCTGTCCGTTTATGGTCTGGTTTCTGCCACCTCTATGTGAACTCACCTTGCTCTGTTTGTAACAAGGCATCTTACTGCATGTCACTTTTCACACCTAAGGCTGTCATTTGTTGTGGATCCTGTCTGTTATTAGATTCTAAGACACATGTTTCCGTTGCTGCCATTATACTTCCACATAGTCTGCTAATGGGGCAGACTGTATGATTGTTAAAGGAGAATTTGTGTGCGTTGCCAATTTGACAATTTATGGTTACCGAAATGCCTCTTGTGTACATGTACTTCTTTCCGAGCCTTTCAAAGCTGTTTGTCCCAGGTACATAAGTGTTTCACAATGTGCAGTTAGGTGACTTGTTTCTCGGCCCACACATTACCTTCCATTTGGGCCTTCAATTGTTGGTCCCTTGTTGGAAGTGTTTGGTAAGGCACGCAAACCTGTCAGTGTTAATTCGAGGCAGTCTGTTCTACTCTTGTCTTTTGGTATTTGACGCAAATCCCTGTACACTCCCCTTTGACCTGTGCACCAAGCCAGCTTTCTATAAATACTGGTTAATGTGTGGCCAGTTGCTGTTATTGGCAACCTTGCCTTTGGAGACGCCTCCTAAAGGTTGTTCAGCTTAAAGGGTAGTGTCAGGGGAACCACCCATGGGCAGCAAATTTTAAACCCCCCGCCACCCCACTTTCCCCTTTGAAACTAAGCCCCCAAACTCCCAAACGTGGGGCATGTTTTTGGGGGGTTTTGGGCCCCCCAAAAACATGCCCCGTTTTAGAAGTGTGTTTGGTGAATAGGCAGCCCGGTCCCAGTGCACTCCCCCCGCCCCCTTTAAACCCGGGGGGTTTTTCCACCCCCAAATTCCCCCTTAATTGTTGAAGCCTGCCTTTTCCTTTTAAAAAGAAAAGCATCTTTTTTTTTGGTTCATACTGCCATGTGTGTATTTTTGTTTTGGACTTTTGGTTTCCACCCCCAAAATCTTAGCTCCTTAATGACCTAAGGTCAAACAAATTTAATCTCTGTGCCTAATTGTTGCAATGCCCACACCCCTGAATGTTTTGTGCTAATATCTTTTCTCTCCTTTCTTTCTTGTGGTGTAAAAACCCGATGATTGCAGAGCAGTCCCGGGCGCCTTCATAAAAAACCCCCATCTGCGGGCCCCTGTTTAAGTTCCGTGCTGGGGAACCTGGCCCCCTGAGCCCCCCAAACCCCCACCCCAGCCCCTTTTTAAATTTGCGACTTCTGCAGCGTATAGGGGATTTTGAGGGCCCAGGATAAAGAAAAGAAACGGATGACAATGGAAAAAAATTTTTTGGGGAAGCCATGACTATCATGGCTCGTTAAAATGACGAATGGCTCTGGAGATGGGTAACATACCCATTATTTTAACCCAAAGGGCCCGCACCCTTTTCCCAGTGGATGCCTCTTTGGGTCGGGGATTGTAGGGCCCCCACTACATCCCGGGGGGTTTAAACATTTCCCCTGTACTACGCAGTTGGGGGGATTTAATCCCGGAGATGGAGTCGGGGCCGCTCGTCCCAAAAGCACCCCCTTCCCAACTTTTCCCTGACTTTTTTTCAAACAGCCCCCATTCCAGTGGAAGTAGAAAAAGGCGAAATTAGCCCTTTTCCTGGGGCGTTGGGGAGAGGTTTTCCCCCCCCCCATGGCCACAAGTGGCCCCTAAAAGAGGTAAAAAGGGCCAAAAAAAGCGTTCCGGCCCAACGGGCCAAGCCCTCGTCGCCCGACATGAAAGGGCCCCCTGTCCCAAAAAATGTGCCCGGGAGAAGCTATGTTGGGCATGTATTTTTTTTTTGTTTCTATTGGCTCAGGTGGGGTTTTTTTTTTTGGGGGAAAAATTGGGTCCCAACTGATTTTGAGGTCATTTTCGTGGGAATGGGGCCCCAAAACAGTTTCCGGCTCAAATGTGTTTTCCAAGCACCTCAAATTTGAAAAAGGAAATCAAAAAGGGGCCCAAAATCAACCATTGTTTTATGGTGGGGTGGGCTTAAATAGTGGGTTTTGGGGGCCCTTTTGGGGGGGCCCCTTGGGGGTCGCTGACTCTGTTGGGGGGCCTCCCAACTGGTACAAAACCCCAAGGTTCCAAGCCGTTTCTTCCAAACATGCAAGTGGGCTGCCTTAATCTTTTTTTTGGGCCCCAAAACTTTTTTGTTTTCACTACCCAACCCCAATTGTGGGCCCTCCCAAATTGGGATAACTGTTTTTAGTTTATGTATTTTTAAAGAAAATTTTTTGTTTTTATGGTTTCAATGAAAATTTTGCAATAAAAAACCCTTTTCCTTTTCACAGGGTGTCGTTTAGTTTATCAACACTGACTGTACATTTCCCGAAATTCCCCCTAAAGTTTTTCCATCCCTAGTCAAATTATTGCCCCCCCCCACTTTGCAATGTATTTTTGGGTATTTGAAAGCCACAAAATGTTTAAGCCTTAAGGGTAAAATTTTCTGAAACCGGACTCCCTACATTAATCACTTTGTGGCCCTTTGCAACCAACCCAGTTCCACTCTCCATTGAACAAAAGCCAAAAGGGAAGCAAGGGTGTCCTTTATTGGTTTTTTAAATTTTCCCAAAATCCTTGGCCCCCCCGGCCAAATTTTTTTCGGACATGTGTGCCCGATTGGGGGGGGTTTAGTTTTTCCCTGGGTTTTCTGTCTTTGGGAAATGCCTCGTGGTAAAAATTTAAACAATCCAAAAGATGGTTTTGGTCTTTGGCCGGCTGTTAATTTTTTTTATTAGGTACCAACACATTTGTGGGAATACGTTTGGGGAAAATTTTCCCAAAGTGGACGCCCTTCCCCGATGGGCCAAGATAGGGGCCCTTTCCCAAAGGTTGACCTTTTTTTTTTCATCCCATAAAAATTTTTTGGGGTGACTATTTTGGAGCCAAACACCTGATCCATTTTTGACCCAAGTAGGGCAAAGGGCCCTCCTTGTTTTTTTTTGGGGGGGACCAAAAACAAAGCTTGGTTGTGGGGTTTTACCCGGGAAAATGTGTGGTTTGTGGAAACGGTTTTTTGACCCAAAGGGGGAAAAACACCCCTTTAGTGGGTTAAACCCAATGTATCCCATTTTTGGGGGGGGGCCCAACCAATATTTTGACACCCAACACCCAATGTTTTCAAATGGGTCATGTGTTCAGCGACCTTTTGGCCTTGTTCAATACGCACTTGTGACAATACACATAGCTGCCCAACTCGTACATGTAATGTAACTATCAAACACAAATAACGGTTTAAATGTTTAATATTCGTCAACACATATGGGTGACAACATAGGCATTGGCCCAAAAAAAACACAAGTGCTTGACCACTCCCAAAGCTGCCTTGGTTTGGATTTAGCAACAAGAAAGCACAGTTGTAGACTTGGATAGCACAGGGAGTTTGGGCCAGTAGTGTGCTTTGGCACATACTTCATGCCCCCAGGTAACACTGACACCCACAAACCTTCAGGCACTGTTTGGGGCAGCAAATATCAGCTTTCTATTCCGCCAGAACCATCCCGGTATTCAGAAGCAGGTTGACAAGCCACAACATTCCCCCCACCAAAGCCAACCATCCCAAGGTATCCCACCCATGACCAAACTGTCCTGTAGTCCGTGGCATGGGGGTCCTTCCAGTGTTGTGTGGCACACCATCTTGTTGTGACCCAATCCACATAAAGTCCACTACCACTTTATCAATAACAAGGTGCCCTTGTGTCGCCAGTCCAAACATTTTCCCTTAGACCAGGCTGACCAACAGCCAGAGGAATCTGCCTTTTGCCAGCAAGCCAGCTTCCCTCCGGTCATTGTCTGAGTCCACTGCAGCCATATCAGATTGCTTCCCCAAGCCCATTCCGAGCTCCTCTACCAAAACAGGAAAGGTTGCCAGTCCAGAAATGTCCATCTCATGCACCATCAGGGACTGATCACAGCTGTGTGTGCCAAATCCCTGGGGCCACCTATTGATTCCTTCATTTCAGAGACGAGCCAGTTATATACCAGCACTGTTGGGAGAGGACCTTAAAAAAACTCCTGCGAGAATTGACTCCGCACCTGTAGCCCCTCATGATTCGAGCATGCTCGGTGTGGGTGTCCTCCATCCCCGTCGGTTCCTGCTTCCGTGGGAGTGGTCGTTGGGTCCGGCAGCTGGTGCCTTTAGCTGATGTTATCATAGATAGCAACAGGCCAGGACTATCTGCAGCACATCTCGGGCTTGTAGAGTAAGGCACTGCCCGAGATGTCCAAACACCGGAACCGGGACTTTAGGACCCCAAAAACCCGCTCCACCTGCGTCCTTAATGTTCGGTTGGGCCATGCTATAACCCTCTTCGTGCGGTGGTTTGGGGGCTCAGGTAGGGAGTCATTAGCCAACTTGTTAATTTTGTAACCCGTTGTCTCCTAAGGATAGAAAAACAGTTAGTAATGAGAACAAACACAACCAAGATGTGGCCAGAAACAAGCCAACCTCATTACATACACAATATGAGGCCAGCATGCATATGCGCCAGTATTCATGCTGGTATACAACTGGCTGTATCTCCAAAATGAAGGAATCAGAGTGGATCCAGGAAATTTTGGCCCACGTCTGTGATCAGTCCACTTATGGTCGAAGGTCATTTGGGACATTAATGGAATGAATCCTTTCCTGTTTCGGTAGAGCAACTCGGAATCGGCAGGAGGAATCAATCTGATATGGGTGTAGTCGACAAACGCAATGACGTTTGGAAAGCCGGCATGCTGGTAAAAGGCGGTTTTCACTGGCTGTTGTTGCGCCTGGTCCCTGGGAAACTGATGTAATTCGCACCCAAGGGCACCATTTTATCGATTACTTTGTGTAGAATCAGACATAAAAGTGGATTGGGTCAATGCCAAAACGGTCCTGCCACACAAACGCAGAAATACCCCGATGCCCCAGTAGTACAATACACGAAGCAATTTGGGTCATGGGGGGATCGCCTGCGATCGTTGACTTGGAAGGTGCCCACAACTGTAACCGCTTGTCAAAGAGCTCCTGAAATCGCAGCACGGTTACCGAAATTGTGCGTCAGATCCGACTTCATGGCATGTGGGTACAACTGGAAAACCGGGCCGGGAACCTACTGGCCGTCGCCGGCACCTGGGTAGGGTGGGCTGCCAGGTTCATCCACGAGACTTGACAACCGCGCTAAGCCAAGTTTCTGCATGTTCTAAATCAGGACAACAAACCCGGATTTACTTTGCGCAACAAATTACATCTGGAGGAGTTAGCTTAGCCATGAGTGTTGCCCACAGTAAAGTGAGAAATGTAGCTCGTGGTCCCAAAAAGGAAGCTACGCTTGTTGGAGCCATTTCCACCGGTCTCACTATTGGAGTCATATTTTCAATAGGTTGGAAATACAGTCCTTCACATTGCCAAAGCACTTCTCATTGGTCGTCGTAAAACAAACAAAAAGAAGCGCAGCACCAGGGAACCATTATGAGCTAGGGAGGAGTCTTGAACTATCAAATGCAAAGGCCCGACAGTTTTAAAATCCCAAAATAAGTCCCCAAACTGCTGATTGGTTGAGCTCAAGCGGCAGATGTGAATCCACCAATGATATGTAGTGCGTCTATTTTGAGTGGCTCAAGAATTGCGCCATAGAAGGGTGCCCTTAAAGTTAGTACTGTGTGTGGGAAATATTCTAGGACTGATTGCCTGGGGGAGAAGAGGGGCTTGGCCAATCAGCGGGGGACCTAATTATCAAAGCAAGTTGGATGGGGCTAAGAAATGCCAAGCAACATCTGTTTGGTCTTTGCTCTGTGATAAGAGGCGTGGTTATTTGTCACTATGGGCTAACAAACGACCCTATGATGGATTTTCGAATGTAATCTATAGTAATCGATACATGTGAAAAAAAAGGGCACAGTCAATACATTATACCGATGTGTATCTAAAATTAACTCTAATATGGAGGTAACGACAATCAAGAACTAAACCCCTAAACACTCCCTTAATTGTTAGTTCGGGATGTTCTTGACACCCATATTATTGGATAATGGGCTAAGGCAAAGGAAGAAATAATTGCATTAATTTGTAGTTCGTTTGTTTAGTGACCTCCATATTATTGATCATTTTACATACACCTCGGTTATCACTTGATTTTGGGCATGTACAGTTTTACTATAGATTGCATTTGAACACACTGAAGAGTGGGGCTCGATCTCCCATTGGTCCAAATAACCGCGCCTGTTATAATTTAGGCAATTGCTTATATTCTGTGTAAAACATAATCTGAAAAAGAGCTCAAACCTTACCAAACTGAAAAAAATAAAAAAATGTAAAATTCGATCACGCACCAACATTAGGAATTCTGATCTTGAAAATAGCCGGGAAATACAGTAATTCAAATGCTGGATGCGATTCGTATTGGTCGGCAGAAAACAACCAATCAGAATAGGAGCGACAGGGACCCATTCTAACCTATGGAGAAGTATTGACCAATCACATACAAGGGCGGGACAGTTCAAACTAGAGGAAAAAAGCAGAAAAGAGCTGATTGGTTGAGCTATCGGGGTCTTTGCTATCCCAGCCAATCAGAACGCGAGCTACTCCTCCCATTGTAGTCTATGGAGAGCTCGCCGCAATGCAATCTCTGCGCTCAGCGCCGTGCGGCATGGAGTCGGACTAAAGAAATCCTATTTATTCATTGTAAAAGATTATCAGAAAAAGAGCTGAAACCTTCTGTAAACATAAATTAACAAAATCCATAACAACGCGTTGGTTGCCGAGGCCGGCACTACATTGGGAATTGCAATAGTAAAGACAGTCATTTAAAATCTGTAAGCTCTTCTCATTGGTCGGCATAAACCAGCCAATCAGAAAAGGAGCGACAGTGGCCCATTCTAACCTAAGGAGGAGAATTGACCAATCAGAATAGGAGCGACATTGGCCCATTATAACCTATGGAGAAATATTGACCAATCAAAATCTGAGGCGGGACAGTTTAAAATACTGTAAAAATGCAGACACGAGCTGATTGGTTGAGACCAGGCGCAGGAGATGAAGCCACCAATCAGATGTAGTGCGGCGATTTTGAATGGAGAAAGAAGGGCGCGATAGAAGGGCGCCCTACAAGTAATTACTGTCTATGGGAAATATTCTAGTACTCTGTGATTGTATGGGGAGAGAGAGGGGCTCGTCATCATAGCCAATCAGCCGCTGAGCTACTTTCTCATAGAGTCCTATGGAGAAAAGAAATGCAGAGCGAGCTCTGTTTGTGATTGGCTAATTTAAAAGTGGCGCGGTTATTTGGGGCCAATGGCAAATCGAGCGACGCTCTTATGGGTTTTCGAATGCAATCTGTTCCAAACTTTACATTTGCGAAATCCCACGCAAAGACTCTCGAAATGGTCCCTCTCTGTATCTAAAATGAGCAATGATATGGGAGTAGCGCAAATCACCCCAGACAAAAATAGGAACATATTTGGGGCGGGTTTCGGGATTTTATTTACGCAATTCTCAATAATATGGCTGCAAGGCTAAACAAGATTGGGTAATTTATTTTGGGGCATTTTGGAGTGGGTTAGTGGCATTAGCCACATATTGTTCAGCTCATATACACATCGGTACTACTTCGTGAGCCTTCTACTTGGATTTATGCCATGTACATATTGAATAGAGATTGCATGAGAAAACACATAGGAGCGTCGCTCGCTCTCCCATTGGTCCTAATAACCGCGCCTGTGTTAAAAGAGCCAATCACAGAGCGTGGCCGAATTTCCGTAACCCATAGAACTCTATGAGAAAGTAGCTCGCGCTCTGATTGGCTAAGCTGGACGCGCCCCCGCCGCTTCAACCAATCAGCTCGTTTCTGCCTTTTTACTGTATTTTGAACTGTCCCGCCCTTGTATGTGATTGGTCAATACTTCTCCATAGCTTTGAATGGGTCCCTGTCGCTCCTATTCTGATTGGTCAATACTCCTCCATAGGATATAATGGGCCACTGTCGCTCCTATTCTGATTGGTCAATACTCCTCCATAGGATATAATGGGCCACTGTCGCTCCTATTCTGATTGGTTGGTTTCGTCCGAACAATGAGAATAGGTGACAGAATTGGAACTACACTATTTCACGGCAGTTTACCATATCGCAATCCCTGATGTCGCGCCGTGTACGGCGCTAAACACGTTGTTAGTGATTTGATTGCTGTATCTTTGGAGATGGCTGTTGCTGTTTTGCGTAGAACAGTTTACAACAAATAAATACGTGGAGTAGGATCACACTCCATGCCTCATGGCGCGGAGATTGATTTGTGGAGCGATCTTAGATATTTCCCTTGTAATTAAAAAGGAGCCCCGTTTGCTACACATTTCTAAAGTTTGTACAAGTGGCGCCCCAGAGTCGAGCCGCTGATGCGCCTTGCAGGCGCCGATGTGCTGCTCGTGCGTCCCATCGTTACCCACGATTTGCCAATGCAACAGGCATTGCCAAACCCTAGTAATTGACTCACACTGGCCTGTGGCCGCTGAGGCCGACCCGCGCAAGCATTCAGCACATTGAAGTCGACACGGCCGTGGGTACATACCGATTAATGCAGTTGCGTCGTTTGCCCGTGCTTTCTCTCTGATCGGAAGCGCAAGATGAAACCGCAAGACGCAGCGGAAAGCCGCATGAACATTACCCAATAAGCTTTGCGTTGACATAGCGCGCCCCACTGCTGTAGAACACAGCTGAGCCCGATGCGCTGTTTGGCGATGTGGGCGATTGGCTTGGCTCCTCATTGTTAGCATTGTAGGGCCGATCACCTGACCTCCTCCAAAACATATAAATGAGCCCAATTAACCAGCCCAGTGAGAAGCAGTGGAAGAATTTTGGGATAGTAAGTGAAGTGTGGCCCAGCCAGTGCCCAGGGATACTTGATCCCTATTTCCTTGCAACCTTCCCTGTGTTTCCCAGGCATATTGGTAAGGTTAGGCTACACTGCACAGAATAGAGTCAATTTATCCGACGGGTTTCCGTATCTTATAAAACGCAGCCAGCCAAATACATTCTAACCAGCTTCCATAGACTTGTAAGGGGAAAACCTGCTGCTGTGTACAATGATGGTTTTGTTAGTGTTGGTTTGGACGGCTGGTGGTGTTTTGGCACATGATCGACCAAATGCTACATCAGGGCACTCCACAGGAGTCTATGTAAAGCGCTGGGCCTTTTTGGGAACGAGGTTTCTATGCTAACCCTCACAGATTATCAAAGTCCCACCTCGAGTGGTTGGCCCAAAGGTTAGACACATTCAAATGTGCCAAGATGTATCTGCTGGGTCCTTTGTGTTACCTTTTAGTAGCAAATGATGATGCTTTGTTTGCTCAGCATTTGGGTACAAGGTTGGTTTCCCATCCTACATTTTTGGTCACTTTAGTGGGCTGCAAGTTTTTGCACCATATTTTGCCGGCCAGAAAGTGATTAGCCTTCTGGCTGAAATAGAATGCTTTAGTACCAATTTGGCCGTACTCCGTTTGCGCTTTGCTAAACCACGATTCCCGCAGCCAACTCACTGACCAAATGCATTCTTGGCCAATCATTGGTTAACCAATGTGTTTGGTCCAAAGCAATCATGCGAAGTGTCTTGCAACCCAAATTTGTTAACATAATCGTATATGTGTTAAAAAACGTGTACCAAGGTCCTTTAGGGCCAACATCTGTCACCCAAGCTCAGTTTGGGGACCAATGCAACCGACATTTGTCAGCACTCCAAACCCACAAACAACAACCAGCTCACACATAAATGCAAAGTGTAAGATTGTTTGGGCCATTTGGAGGGCGCAGTTACCTTCCAAGGCTTTATGTATGCATACCGAAACAAAAAGGCTGAAACCAAAACTACAAATATTTGGCCACAGCGCTAACCCCAAATACCATTTTCCCAAACAAGGGCCCTTGGGTCAGCTGGTTGGGCCAGGCAGTGGGCCCAAAATGCCGTTTACTGACATTTTGGGACCATGACATGGCTAAGCTATTTTTCGGTCCACTGCAGTGGTACCCATGCGACTGGCCAAGTTAGATTGAACATATGTCAGTTTTTGTTTGCAAGGAAATGCTTAATAATGCAGATTTGGAGTTGGAAATATGCACAGGCACTATTCCGTTTGAGGCAGCAGGGTTTTAAGGCTAACATACAGCGTGTATTAAGCGCCACCCTATCTCACGGCTAACAAGAGGGAGGGGGTCAACTTCTATGTCTTGCCCCTTCCATAGGGGACATTAGAGTGGCCCGAAGTGTTTCAGTTTGTGAAACCCACTGAGTGCCAAAGTGACATGACCCTGAAGTGGCCCTAAAAGGACGCCTTACTTGCCTTGGTGAATGGCAAGTTCGTTCAGATTGGCACCCGTCCGCAATCAATCATTGATGGAGGGCCCTAGGGCACAGAATAGGCCCCATGTTACTTTTAGGCCTGTGGGCCCAACCGCATCATCCGGCTTGCTGGAACATGTGTCTGTCACATGAGCTGTTTGTTGAATCTTGAACTTGCCCATTGTATTTTTAATTTTTAAGAGCGAATATTGAATTAAGCCCCAAACCAACGAGAACCAGCAACATGGAGGCAGACAGACCCAAGCCGTGTTCGTAGGTCCAACACAACCAAACATCCCGCATCAACTTTTCCAAACAGAACACTTAATCAACTGCAGCCGCCCCAAATACTTGCTCCTCCAAGGATTGCATGTGTGGGGACCCAAATGATTGTGGCTATGGTTAGGGAACATTGTGGCGCCAAGGTTAGCCCGAATGCCACCATCTTTTGGGGCTAAAGCAACTCGCCTTCATGTGAGGTACCCCATGACTTAAGGGTTAAAGTGACTTTGGGCCAAACCAATTTTGTGAAGTCTGTCCCTGCTGGCAGCTCATAATTTTATTCCCTCAAACACAGTTGTTTGGAACAATATTACCGTCAACCACTATGGGACCTTCAAACCAACCACATTTGGGGTGAGTACAATGGGAGCTTCCAGTAATGTCTTGATTCCCACACCAACTAAGACAAACCGACCAAGGACACACCAAAAACCACTAGTTTTGTTCCCATTCTATGTTGCCTGAACAGAATTAGGTAGGACAACGACTTAGGCTGTTGATGACCCTTACCACCATACCCAATGTCACTAACCTCCTCCTTGTTGGCAATTCTTTCAGCTACGTGCAGGAATTGCCCAAATTGCCCTTTGCCGCGCAGAAAGGCTGCATATTGTCCCGAGTGTATGCGGAGGGAGCAATATGACGTTTGCCCCCAAGGCAAAACAGAAATTTCGCAAGGGGGCCAATCCTGCTTCAATAATGGCGAAAGAGCTGCAGACCAATTTGGCACCGCACATACTCCGGTCCAAATCAGAAAGCGGTAACGCGGATTTGAAGGTGCGACAGCCCACGTCTGTTTTGGTTTTGGGCGTCTCTCCTGCTGAGCCAAAGTCCGCAAAGAAGAAGGTAAGGAGTGCTTTACACAAACTCCAGCCAAGTTATGTGTGCTGGTGGCAGGGGTATGGCCAGTTTTATTGGGTGGGCAACGGCCAACTTAGACCATAACCCCAGATTCTGATCCCAGCATATCAGCCCACTTGTTGAAGTTGAACGCGTGGAGGATATGGCTAACCATCATAAAACACGTGAAATTTTGGGAACTCCTTGCCCATTTCACAATGGCCATCCGTTTTGGACCACCTGTGTTGGGAGTGGGACTGTTAGGAAGAGCAATGTCCCCTCACTTTTTTGCCCCACACAGGACATGTTACCCTTTTAAAAAAAAGGATTTTCGCCAAGGCAAGCTAGCCCTTTTACCCAAAATCACCAACATATGTTTGCAAAGAGTGTGCTCTGATTGGTCCTGACTACAACCCCACCAGTCAAGACCCACACCTTTGTTGGCAAACTGGTTGTTGGAGAACCCCTTACACTTGAAAAACAAAAAAGGATTAAAATGGAACAGTTTTCTATTTCTCCTGTATCGAGAAATGGATTGAACTATGTCCCCTGAGTTGTGTATGTTCTCATCTTCAAACAGGGAAGAGCAGCAGCACAGCAGCATTTTTGTGCCACACTGCCCCTTGGAGGAGCTGGGGAGGAAGGTGCGAGGGCCGTAGCCCAGATACAGTAAGCTGGACCATACTTTCCACACATTCATGGGTGTCCCATCATGTTTAAAGAGATGCAAACAATGGTGGGTGTGTTCCATAGAGCCAATGCAAGAGATTGGTCCTCCACCCAGGTCACAAGGTGGCACCCACATTAGTTTGGACGACACTTCCAAATGTCACGTGATCACACTTCCTTGCTTGGCCCAAACAGGCCAGGCCTGGAACACACATACTTTGGTGACCTTGCCAACAGTGTGGGCTGATGATTACCAACGGCATCTAGAGGGGGAATGGAATGTCATCAGGTTGCCATCATGACCAATTATTTTCCTCTCTTTCACTCCCTGCCCAAACAGGCCTGAATATGTGACTCTTCATTTGGAGCCAGTTCCCCCGGAGCCACAGGATCCAGGACATTCAAGTGAGCCACTGCCCAGGAGGAGAGGCGGCAAATCCTGCAGTGCTGGAGCGTCGTGGAACGAAAAGTGGCCGAAATAGACTCGAAATGTCCAGGCCATCCTCAGGGTTTTGCCTGTACCTCCCGTAGTAAGTCCCTTTTTTATTTTATTTTTTCTTTGTGTATTCTTTTTTGATTAAAGCACAGGATTTTGCACATTGACCATTTGGTGAGTTCATTCTTGAAGGCTTACAAACGTTGTGTGTTGTGTGAATGGAACGTAACTGGTAACTAATGCAGAGGCAAACAGTGTTAAACGTTTGCAATCCAACAACAATGTCCCTGCTACGACTGGGCGAAAGTGGCCATTCTTTGTTTCCTCTAATGCCCTTCAAACATGACACATGTATCCTAACCCAATGGGCTAATATGCCTGGATTACCACTTAGAGTCAAGGTGACACTGAACCCCAATTAGTTGATGATGACCTGTTGTAATTAGGGACAAGCTTGGGAGACAGCTTATATGCTGTGACATTAGTGTAATGTCCCGGGCCGGGGAAAGACATTTGGTAGTGGGGTTATTTTGTCTAGGTCATCCTCCATATATTGTCATTAATAGATGTTTTCTAAATTGAGTTTCGACATAGATGTAATTTTTGGCCCCACTTGTCTATGTCTGGTGATAAACTAATTCAGGTCCATAACGCAAGCCATTTTATTTCATCAGACTGTGAAATATATCAGTGCCGCCAACCTGCCGGATTGCTCCTTGAAAATACTGTACCAAACTTGTGTCCCGTGTTTGCTACATCATTACGTGAACGGATTTCGCCGCAGATGCATGACACGGTATGAAGACAGAAAAAAGCTGGGGGTATTTAAAAGAAAATCATCAATCAATAAGCCCAAACCAAGTGTGCAACAGAACTTCAAGGCCTGAACACATTTAACAATCACACTAAGGACAATGTATAGATGAGGATCCTATAAAATATGCTCCACTACCCAAGTATTCGTAAGTGCCTGGAAATGCCCACAAATGTGACAGCACATAAGCCAAGCAGATGTGGCAACATGTATGTGCCGAGAGGTTGCCCAGATGTTTTGCACAGAGGTTGCCTGAGGTGGCCATATGATTGGCAAAAATATATCGCTTAACGACCCATTTCCGAACATTAGGCCGGGTATTGAATTTGAATTCAATTCATAATATACCAAATTAAGCTTGCTGGACCTGTGGCCCTCCAAGCAGGATTTCTGGCTATGAAGAGTGTATGGTTCTGGAAACGCAAACATTGAGGCAACGAGAGTACTGCTGCAGTTGTCGAACTCGAGCACATTACCAGCATACCGCGCTGCACGTTGTAAATCGCCGCTCAGATAGACCACAATAAACTCTAGCACATCAATTTTTGCCAAGCCCCATATTAGTGCTCATTTTATATACAGATCGAGACAACCTGTAGTGTTAAGCATTTATTTCGGCCCAGTCCATGTTTTTTATATTTCAGATTGCATTAGAAAACCCATAGGAGCGTCGCTCGCTCTCCCATTGGTCCAAATAACCGCGCCTCTTTTAACTTAGCCACAAAATGGAGAAAAAGAAAAAAAAAAAAAAAATGGACCCGGCGCACGTGCAGGTGTAGGTAAAAAAGCCAAGTCTAAAGGCTTCTCATTTAAAAGTTTTTATTCTTAAAAATGTCGCGGCGTTACCGAGACAAAATAAAAACATAGGAACTTAAAAGAGACTTTAACGCGTTTCGCGCGTGTACCCGCGCTTCATCAGAAGTAAAGAATAGCAAAAAACATAGAGTATATATAGTACTAACATGTATTGTAATTGGTTGTTACTTTTTTACAGGTAAGTGACGTGAAAACACCTGTGATAAAGGAAAGGGAAGACAATTGGGAGAGAAAGGTGTCAATCAAAAGTGAAGACGAGCAAGGAGAGGAGACGGGAAGACCCGGGAGTCATATCGGGAACCCCGTGCATATATTGTACTTCGATATGTGTTGCGATAATAAAAATAGAAATAAAGTTAAATTGGTGTGTAGTGTATTGATTGGGGTGGGAGAGACTATGTTAGAGGTGGTGATGTAGATAAATCACTACCTGGGGTATTGAAAAAAATGTAAGTGAAGCGAATTTAGAAAAAAGAGAAGAGCTTGTGAGTGGGAGAAGAGGTGTCCAATAGCAGGGAAGGCGGTGAATACAAATGAACCAATAAGAGTGAGGGAATGGTTTGAAAACAGATTGCCGCTATAATAAAGATAATATGCACGCTAAAGCAATTCATATAAGGATAAGTGGATTTGATTGGTTGAAGTTGGAGAGGTAAAATTTGAATAAGCCAATGATAGGTCAGTATAGAGGCGTCCTATGATAGGTTATACTGTTGGTGGGTACTATGAACTAACCAATCAGTGTTCAGAGGAAGAGACTCACTGATAGGCTGGGACTTATACCGGGAATTATGAGTTAACCAATGAAAAAGGGAGCTACTCCTCTATGGCAAATAACATAGAGAAGTGCAGAGGAGCTGGTGACCGATGCTAACTGGACCATTATTGATCAGTAGCGGGTCTGAGATCAGGACTTTGTGGGTGATCGAGTATGCTCTGTGAAGATATAAAGTATTGAATTAGAGGGAACGTTAAATGGAGAAAGAAGAGAATCACCGTGGATCCCGTAGATACAGATACTCTGGTGACTTTGTGTGAACAGATGTGGATAACATCTGTGGGAATCAGTGAAAATAGCACAATAATTTAACGGGATACAAGTTAGATATACATTACAATAATAAAAACAGGAAGCAATACAAATGTTTAGTTGTTGAGACCTCCCAAATACAGAACAAGGAGCGTTGTTAGTGATTTAGCTGATGTATTTTTAGAGAAGGTATCAGCGCTTGATCTGATAATGTTTTACACTTAATCCAAATGAATTTGGTTATTTATACTTGATGCCGCACGGCGCTGAGAGCGGAGATTTCAGTGCGCCCATCTCCCCATAGACTACAATGGGAGAAGTAGCTCGCGCTGTGATTGGCCGAGATAGCCAAGCCACCGCGAGCTCAACCAATCAGCTCTTTTCTGTCTTTTTACTGTCTTTTGAACTGTCCGCCTTGGATTATGATTGGTCCACACTTCTCCATAGGATATAATGGGACTTTATCGCTCCTATTCTGATTGGTTAATACTCCTTCATAGGTTAGAATGGGCCACTGTCGCTCCTATTCTGATTGGTCCACACTTCTCCATAGGATATAATGGGACACTGTCGCTCCTATTCTGATTGGCTGGCTTCTGGCGACCAATGAGAATAGGTTTCTGATTTTGAATCACTGTATTTCCCGGCAATTTCCAATATCCGAATTATTGATATTGCGCCGTTCGAGATTTTTGGAAAGTGATTCGTTTTTAAAAAGTTGTTGTTTTTGGAGGTTTAAGCTCTTTTCTGACAATGTTTTCCGCCTTTAGAAAGGCGATTTTTCGGAATCATACTCCTGCTGCACGGAGCGGAGCGCCGAGATTTGTGTAGCGATCTTCTGTATGCTTCCTCGCATGTTCCGTTCTTGCTTCACTTCGCCTCCGCCGGAGCATTTCGACCAGGTCTGCTTGTCGCAGTTGAGCGCCCAGATTTCTGTTGCGGTCTTGGCGGATTTTTCATCGCATGTTCCGTTCTTGCTTCACTTTGCCTCTGTCGGAGCATTTAGACCAAAAAAAACCAGGTCTGCCTGTCGGAGCTGCCGAGCGCTGCACTGCGCCGCGATTTGGCTAGCCGTGATGGTACATGTCTCGGAGTTTTCGAGCGCGCCTCGTCCCGCCCCGGAACGCCCACACCGCGCCCACACCGCGCCCACTGCCCGCCCCTTCATGCGGGGCGCAGCTGAAAGTGGCGAACACTGCGCCTAACACTGCATCCCTGCGTCCGACAGCGGGATTCGGGCTGGGAGGCGCAGTATACGCCAGAAAACGGGCGAAAAGCCCGATCATACATGTGGCCCTAAGAGTCCAAAGTTCACACACTGCCTCAGCATTGACCATTACCTGACAGACCTGGCGACCCTCGCCAGGGTGAGGTACAGCACTGTAGGCAGAGTAGGTGAGCCAGGAACAACGGCGGCGGCCTACATTGCAGTCCATGGGCTCTGAGGACAGGGAGCAGTGTGCTGCTATATGCCCTGGGCTGTGACAGCTGGTTCTTGGACACGCTCCTCCAGAGAGGGTTTAGACCACTTCTTTAAGGGATCTGGTCCTCCTCTGTAGTGCCCAGAAGCTGACCTATGCCCTGCCGGTCTGTCATAGGAGACATCCACCACTTTGTACCTCACCACCAGGCTCTCTTGCAGGAGTAGACCTAACCACCAGGCTCTCCCCGGTTTCCCGGTCAGATAAGGCACCAGGACTCTGGGGAAGTTTTTCCCTCTCTGCCCCTCTCTCTAAGATGGTCAGAAAGGCCTCCACATCATCTTCAGGTTTCATCTTTTGTAGTGCCTCTCTCACAGATTTTCAGGTTCTGGCATTGTCATCTCTCCCCAGAGGAGCAGCTTCCTCCTTCCTTGGAGTTGTCTCGGTCAAAGTGGCAACCTTGATTGGTCTCCCTCTGGGCCTGCATGGCCTACTTGTGGGCCCTCTACTGCTGAGCACTGATTTTCTGTTGCTGGAGATTAGCTTGCACCAATTGCTTTATGAGCTCATCCATGTTGGGAAATCCTGTTTGCACCACTGCCATGGCTTTAACCCAGGACATACACATTCTTTATTTGCCCTCTGTGACTCTTCCAGGAGTGCCCGACTACCCGCATCCTCCACCACTAGTGGAGGTTCAGCTCTGTCACAGGGATCACAGACATAGCAAAGTTTAAATTAAATTGGTTTTTATTAAATAAGTCCCCAGGTAAACACAAATGGCTTCTCTTCAGCAGGGTTCAAACAAACAGTCAGGTTCCAAACAGGTTAACATAAACTAATTAAGCTCACCTTAACAGTCTCGAGCAGTGCATAGGATGCTTTTGTTCTCTGGACAGATAAACATAGAAGACCTTCTCTTGACAACTTCAGGCTTGGAGTCACACATCACCCCCAGCACACCTGACTTCCTGGCTTTATAGGCCAGGGAAAACCCGAGATGAATATGTAGGAGCAGTCATCCCTACCAACTCTAATACTGCTCCAGTAAAAAGCCGTCCTGGATTACCACTGCTTGTAGGTAAGTGATGCTAAATAAAACACATGTCTGTATCCTAAGGTTAAAGACCTATATACCTGGCTTACTTCATCGCAGCCCTTGATGACCAGGCCTCGTGCCTTGTCACAGAGGTCTAAGGCCTTACTGGTTGGCCTAATCCCTTTGTTATCTCTTTTTTAACAATTAGAACCTGCATATTTATTTAAAATAAAAAATAGCAGATATTCCATTGAATTAGTCATGCCTTAAAATGGGAGAATAATGTTCTCATCATGTGCATCTATGCCCCTTTTAATGCACCCCCTAATCCTATTTGCTTTGGCTGCTGCTGCCTGACACTGGCTGCTACAATTAAGTTTACTGTCCACCAGGATTCTCAAGTCCTTCTCCATGTCACTTTTAGGATTTTTCCTCCCCATGTGCATAACCTTGCATTTATCTGTGTTAAATCTCATCTGCCATTTCTCTGCCTAGGCCTCCAACTTATCCACATCCCTTTGTAATAACACATTATCCTCTATTGTGTTGATTACTTTACAGAGCATAGTATCATCTGCAAATATTGATTTTCTACTGTGCAATCCATGTGTAATATCATTAATGAAAATATTAAAGCAGGGGTCCTCAAACTAAGGCCCGCGGTCCGCATGTGGCCCGCCGAGGACTTTTATCCGGCCCGTTGTCGCCATCCACCGCCGATGTAGGTGTGCTGTGCAGTAAGGTATCTGTGGTGGCGGCAGGGGGATTTCCCCCGTGGGCGGTAAGGGGGTTTACGTGAGGGCCATCGAAAACAGCGAAATGGGGGGGCCAGTTTTAGGGGGAAAATGGGGTGGGGGGGCCCACCTAAAAGGATGGGGGGGGGCCCCTGGTGACGGAGGGGGGGGACATTTACAATATTTGGGGGTTTACCTTTTAGTGAGTGAGGGGGGTGGAGTGTCTGCCCCCCGGGTAAACTCAGGCACCTCCCGTCCTTTTGCAGGGGTCCCCGCCACCCCTCTCCACCCCCCCCGCAACGCCGCACTCGGTTTCGTAAAGGCTGACTTCCCTGAGGTCTGAAAAAGGGAAAAGCACGCAACCCCTCAGAAATTCCCTCCCCCCGGGAAATGTCAGGGCAGAACCCCCTCCCCCCCAGGATTGTAAAGAGCAAAGCCCCCCCCCCCGCCCCGGGAAAGTGTCGGGCAGGACCCCCCCTCCCGAGGAGTGCCAGGGCAGGGCCCCCCTCCCCAGGAATGCCGGGGCAGGACCCCCCCCCCCCGGGGTTTTTTCCCAGGGAAGGAGCCCCCCTCCCGAGGAGGGGCCAGGGCAGGAGCCCCCCTCCCCAGGAGTCCAGGGCGGGAAAGCCCCCCTCCCCAGGATGCCAGGGCGGGAGCTCCCCCCTTCCCCCCCGAGTCGGGGCCCGGCCAAAGGAACTGGACCCAACCTGGTGGAACAGAGGTGCCCATTTTTTTAAAGAAGCCCTAAAATTATTATGGATTGAAATTGTGTTTTCCCCCAGTCCCTGTTTTTTGCTTATTTTTTCCCGGGGGCCTGGGAAAGCTGGGTAAAAAAAAGCCCTTAGTAAAAGTTTCCCAATGCAAACAAAGTTGTCATTTTAAGTGACCAGAAATTTGGTTTGTACATACCGATCCCAAATTTCCCCCTACGGGGGGGAAAAGTAAAAAAATAAAAAAAAAAAAAAGTGAAACCCCTTAAAAAAAAAACATTTTTACATCCCCTTTTCCCCCGTTTAAAAAAAACCCTTCCCCCAAAAAAAGACCCCAAAAATAAAAGTAGGGATATGTGGTCCCGCCACTTTATGAAAAAAACCTTCCCTAAAAAACTGTCATGTTCTTTAACCTTCAGGGGGGAACGCCTTTAAAAAAAAAAAATCACAAAATTTGCTTTTTTTTGTTCACCCCCCTCAGCACTTAAAAAATAATAAGGGTTTTAAAAAGCGATCAAAAAGCCTTAAAAATTTCCCAATTTGGGGCCCCAAATTTAAAACTTTCGGGTTCACCCCGAAAAAAAAAAAGTCCTTAAAAACAGCTCTGTATACAGAAAAAAAAAAAAAGGATAGGGTATCGAAGTAGGCGATGCGAAAATTTTGGGTTTTACACAAATAAAAACATTTTCCCTTTTTTTTTAAAAAAAGCCTTCAACGTAAACTTGTAAAAAAGGGTATCGCGAAAAATTGTATGACCCAAAAAGAAAAATTTTTTAAAAAAAACTATATTCCGGCCCTCCAATGGTCTGGGGGGAACCGTAACGGGCCCCCTTTTTAAAAAAGTTTGAGGACCCCGGGATTAAAAAATAAAAAGGCCCAAATACTGAGCCCTTTTTGGCCCCCCCAAAATTTTTAAAACGGGAAATTCCATCTGAGTATGTACCGTTAGTTACCACAGTTTTTGAGGATTTTTATCGAAAAATTTTGAAATGGGCAAGGTTTTTATGGTAAATCGAAATTTTTCAGATCGCGATTTAAAAGGTTTAAAAGCTGTGCTTATCAAATTTAAGACCCGCGCCATTTTCCCGGCGCTTCCTGAAATTTTGGGGGCGGCCAGAAAATCAGATTACAAATAGAGCGGGGTTTTGAGATGTTTTGGGGTGGGGACGTCATAAACGGGGAAAGTGAAAAGGTTTGCTTTTGGCTAAAAATTTCCACAGGGACCTCTTTTTTCATAGAAAACAGCGTTTCCTTTTTCAGGCTTATTTCTCTCGGCATCTTTGGGAAATTTGGAAACGTGTGCATGCCTGTGGCCAAACAGCCAACAAAAATTGCTATTTCTGCACAGAAAAACCCTCCTATTAGTTTGTGACCCTTTTAAAATTTTTGGGTTAGATTAAGATTTGAAGATTTTTTGTAGTTAAAATAAAAAAATTTTAAAAAGCAGAAACCAACCCCTTTTAAAGTCCGGGGGGGGGCCCCCGCGGGGGGGAAACACGGGAACAAGCTCAACCTATAAAGAACACGGGAAAAAAAGTTCACCCAAGGGACTTAGTGTAATATTGCCTGCAATACTTTATTTTTAATTTTTTTGCTATTGAAATATTTCCGGGTTTTGGGGCACCCTAAAACCTTATAGGGGGATAAAACATCTTTTCTAGAAACTGAAGGTCCTTTTTTTAGGGGGAAAAAAACTCCACTTTTATTACCCAGTTTTACATTTCAGAAAGGTGTTCATTTTAAATTTTTCCCCCAATTCCACCTGTTTTTTGATATATCCCCCCTTGCATTTAAAAAAAAACAATCCAGAAATCTTTTCGTAAACCACAGGTTTTTTTGTTCCCAAAAAAAACCGTTTTTAATAACAAAACATAAAAATACATGTTTTTTAAATTTTGCGCACCCGCTTTGTTCATTGACGCAGCATCCACAAAATCTTAAAACAGCAATTCTATAGTCACCCCCGGTGAATTAAAAGGTGCAAAAAAATCCCGTGTATTTTACAAAAACATAACAGTACGTTTTTTTTTTGGATTTTTGCGAAACCCAAGTTTTTGTTCATTGACTTTAGCATCCACGTAAATTTTTAAAAACCGAAATTCTATAGCCACCACAGGTGAATTTAAATGAAAAAAAAATACGGGTTTTTGGTTTTATTATCCGAAAAAAAAAACAGAAAAACGTGTTTTTTTACTTTTGGCGCACCCAGCTTTGTTTTTGACGCACCCACCACTAAAACTTAAACACAATTCTTTTTAGTCCCCACAGGTAAATTTGGGAAAAGGGCAAAAAAAAAGGGGGTGTATTATAAAAAAACCCAAAACCCGTTTCGTTTTTTTTTTTTCCCTTTTGCGCCCCCCAGCTTTTTTCATTGACGCAGCTCCACGAAAAATTTTTAAAACGGGGCAATTCTATAGTCCCCCACAGGGGGAATTGAAAGGGGGAAAAAAAAACCCGTGTAAAAAACCCGAAAACATAACAATACGTATTTTTTTTTTACTTTTGCCCATTTCCAGATTTTTTTGGATAAACCCCTTTGCATTTAAAAATTAAATTTCCGGGAAATTTTTTTTTTTTGGTTTTAAGGGGTTTGAGAATAGCGGGAAATTTCCCCCTTTTTTTTAATAAGAGATTTTCCCAAAAACTTTTCCCTCCTTCTCAAATTTTTATTTTTCTAAAACAGGGACGAAATGCAGGGGGGAAGCAAGCAAAAGGGGGGTAACACATGGGGGTAGAGGTAGGGAGAGAAGGTGTTTCCTTCCAGGGGCTGGCGAAAAACACGCATCCCCGGGGGATCGCAGTTGCGGGAAACCGTCGGGCCGGGTCTGGGCGGGGTCAGGGCCCCCGTAAAACTAAGAAAGGGGAACATCGTCCCCAAATTTCTGTACTTCAGTGGTTAATGCAACCGCACCCCGGCAGCCCTTACCTCCTCGTCCCCCCCAGCCCGGGCCCCAACAAATTTTTCATCATAGCATCATCAGCTTTCCCGCCCAACATGAACAGCCCCAAATGTAAACCCTCGTGTCCCCCAACCACTTGGAAAATTTCCTTTGTCTAAAGGCCCTCTTTGATAAAAAAAATTTGGGGTTTTGGGGCAAAAGGCCCATTTTTTAAAAGATCAAAGGATGATTTAGTTTTGCTCTGACGCCCTTTTCCCGGGATGCCATCAGAGGAGGGGTAAGGGAAAGCCGGTCAAATGGGGAAAAAATCCCGGGGCGGGGGCCAATCCCCTTTGCATTGCCCTTGCTTGTACCCCGCACCTTAGGGGATGCAAAATTTAAAGGATGACCAATTTCACCGTGTTAAATGATAATGAGGGACATTGCGGATCCACCCCTGGTTTTTTTCCGCAAAAATTTGTTTCCCCGGCGTTCTCAGTGGACGATAGGAAGACGATGGGGTAAATGCCCAAAACGGGTTCCCCCCACAAAAAGGGAGAGGGCGGTCGCAGAAATCCGTATATGAACCGCCAGCCAAAGGGCAGCGCAAAACCCCACTCCTCGCTTACCCCCGTAAAAAGGTCCAGGCCCCCTCAAGCCTTGGGGCCCCTTTGACCCAAACCCCCTGTTCACCCCCGCGATGTCATATGCCGCCTTTTTCCGTAAACGCATAAATAGAGGGAAAACCCCTTTAAGGTGGTTTTAAACCCCCACCAACATAACTAGTCCAAGCAGCGGGAAAGCATAGTTGAAAAAGGGGGGGAAAAACTTGGCCAAAAAAAAGGGGAGACCGACGCCCGGGGTCCAAACCCCTTTCCCCCCTGTTTTCCGCCTTTTCCCCTCCTCCCCACCACCAAGCGATTTTCCCCAGGGTGGGCCCCTGTCCCAGAGCGATCAGGGGTCACCCCCGTTCAGCCTCCAGCGTCGCCCGGTACCACCCGGGACCACCAGAGACCCCTCCTACCCCCTTTTTCCCTTTCCCCCAGTTTGCCCACCTGCGCGCCGTACAGCGGCCAGTCTAGCAGCCACCTTCTGTCTTCCAGGGTTTGGGAGCAGAAGAAACCCCTTTAACCAAAAACCCTCCCAAAGGGCCCAAAAGGGCCCGAATGTCCGGGGATTTTTCCAGGCTTTTGGCCTTGGGAAAAGTTCCTTTCCTGGTGGACAAGAAGGGTTTCCCCCACGCATGGCCCTCGCCTGCCCCCCCCCTTTCCAGATGCCCAGCAGGCCAAATTTTTTTGGGCCCAAAAAACCGTCCCTGCCCTGGCCAGCCAGTGTAACTAAAATTTTTAACGCGGTTTTCTGCACTGGGGTCCGGGGAAAAGTCCCCTTTCAAACCCCGACACATGGAACCCAGTAAGCACGGCCAAGGGCCCCTTAAAATCTCCCGTGACAGCTCACTGGGGGAGGGTGGGTAAAGTCCCCTGGGGGTGCGGTGGGTCTCAGGCCGGGGCACGCTCCCTTTAAAAACCCCAGGGGTGGGGCAGGGCTTTTTTCCCCCCAAGGTTTCCCCGGTGGCATCACGGGGCCCGAGCCCAAACCCGGCCCCTGGGGTTTTAAAAAAAATCGCCTTGGAGACTGTCCCACACAAGGGGCAGGAAATGTGGACGGGGTCTCCGAAAAGAGGGCCGAAACGTGGCTGGGTTTTACAAGAACCCTTTTGCCCCGGCAAGGTGGTGTTTCGAAAAACGGGGGGAAATCTTCTGGGCCGCCCTTAAAATTTTGTAGGCTGGAGCCAAAACCCTTGCCTGGCCATGTCATGAAACCCCTTTTCGTCCAGAAATTTTAAAAAAGCTACCCGGGGGGCTGGGCTGCCTTCTAAGAAGGGGGTTTGGGGTCCCGAGTTGCAATTCCGCCGTTTGCCCAAACCCCGCTTCGTTTCCCCCGGGTGCGTTGGCCCTCAGCTCGGGCCCCCCCGTCCAAAACCCTCCATTTTTGACCTTTGGGAACAAAGTGGAAAATTCCCCCCCTCCCCATGCTCCAAACGATTGTGGGGGCAGCGCAAAGCCCTTACGCAAAAAGTGACCCCATGGCCGGCCCAACGCGGTGCGGAAACCCCTTTGGGGGGGGTTTAGCCACGGAGAGTGGGGGGCAGGTGAAAGAGCTTTCAACCCAAAACCTTGCCAAAATTTTGGGAAAAAGCCCCCAAAAAGGTCATTGGGGGATGTGCCCTTGTCAGCATTTCCATTGTGGTGAACTTAGTTTTTGGAACCCATTTGTTGGACAATCTGAAACATCAGGGGCCCGCCGCCACGGGGGAGGGAGGGAGCCGGGCACAGATTCAGACAAAAGAGCCCTTTTTCCCCCGTCAAAACCACAAGGCCCCATTTTTTCCCAATTTTTTCGGGCCCTTATTAGGCGTGGTTTTTGGGGCCAGAAGCTAGTGCAAGGCGGCACCTCAGTTCCCGGGTGGGTTTATCGAGGCAAGTCAAGGGGTGTGTTAAGCTGTGCCGGGGAAAGCGGAGGAGGAGGGGAGGATTCCCCCGACAAACCCACGTCCCTGCCCTTGGAAAAAGGGGTTTGGGGTGAATTTGAGGCAGGGTGAGGAAGATGAGTTTGCTAGTGCCCCTCCCCCCCAAAAGAGGTTGGGGTTTAAGGCCCCCATCTCTCAAAATGAGGCTTTGGGGTGCTCCTTTTTCCCCAACATGTCCTCGCATTAAGGCCCAAAATGAAAAACAGTTACTGGGTGGCAACCCTCCGGGTCCCCCTAAAAAACAAAAATCCCGGGACTTTCCTTCCACCCACCCAAATAGAATTAAAAAAGCAGGAAATGGGGGACCTTGCGGGTTGATCAAAGGGACAATTTTGGTTTCGTCTGGGTTCACGTTTCTTCCCAAAATTTATGGTGGAACCCCAACCCCCCAGCGGGGCATGACCCGCAGTAGATTTCCAAGTACCATAGCGGCAGCCGCGGCAGCAGCAAAGGGAAGGTGGCAGAAGCCAATTTTGGGGACCCTTGGGAAAACTTTTAAATTTTTCCCCCCTACACCAACCGCATTTCAATGCCCGGGCCCCAGAAAAAACCCCCCAACCGCTTAAGATCATGGTGCAGTCTATCGGGGTTCAACACCGATTTTTTGAAAGGGGTTTTGGGGCCCAATAGACTTCTGGGTTTTTAAAAAGGGCGAATGGCCCGAGCTCCCCTCCCCAACGCCCCTAAAAGGGTTTCTTGGCCCAAAAGCCAGCGTCAAAATCTGAGCGGAAACCCTTTTGCACAGCCGGGGGGATCAATTTTCAAAACAAACGCATCCGGCTTTCCCCCCAGAAAATGTGGAACGTTTTGGGCTTTTATCAATTTAATCAGGGGATGGAACCTATGATGTTTTGGGCCCCCAAATTTCCCCAGGTCACCGATTAGTTTGGGTGGTCTAATTTTACATTCCCCTCCAAACAAAAGAATGGGCCCCTTGAAAAACCCTTAAATTTTAAAATTTATCAATTTTTTACTTCAATTTTTATTCTCAATTCCCAACAGTTCATTTTGCTGGGTTTTTCTGTGAGGAACTAAAAAAACACCAAGGTTTCATGACAAACCATATTCCATTTACTCACTTCATCTTTAGAATTTTTAAACTTTGGGTCAATGGTTTTGGGGTCTGGTTGCCTCACAATTTTTACAGTGGCTGAGAGAAGTCATTTTATAATTTTTTGGGTCATGCTGCTTTGAAATGGAGCAAATACTAAAGGTCCAAAATTTTAAAAATGTTGTTTTCTAATAGACATTTGTTCTTCACAATTGTCAAAAGTGGGGTCATGGATCATGTTTTTAATTTTTGGGGGCATTTTGCTGTTGACATGCAGCTATACTACAGGTCCATTATAAAAAATGTTTTTTTCTAACAGACATTTGTTCTTCACAATTGTCCAAAGTGGGCTCAAGGGTCATGCTTTTGAAATTTTTTGGAGGCATTTTTGCGTGACATGCAGCTATACTACAGGTCCTATTTTAAAAAATGTTGTTTCTAAAAGACATTTGTTCTTCAAAATGGTCAAGAGGGGGCTCAAGGGTGATGGTGCTGTCAGAAACAGGAATAGGTAGGACACTGTTTAATGGAAACATATTGCAAAAAGACTTGTTTTTGCAAGATCTTTAACATAGCTATCAATCCCTTTATTGAGACAACCCATTTAATTCAATTAAAAAAGAGAAACAAAGACATGGTGGGATTCCTGTAACGGACGCCCCTGCGACCACTGTCCCGGGCCGCAGAAGCGTCCGTGCCCCCGCTCCCAGCGGAGCCCCGTCCCGCACGTCAGGTTTGGGGTCCGCCCGTGTCGCAGGGCCCCCGCCAGCGTCCACTTACCCAGCCACGCTCCTGCTTCTGTCGGCTCTCAGCTCCCGGCGTGTAGCTCCGCCCCTAGGGCGTGCCCGGCCCGGCTCTCTGAGATTTAAAGGGGCAGTGCACCGGTAATTGGTTATTGCCGGGCACTGCTCCTATTTAAGTCCGGCCTCTACCCGCCGGCCCTTGCGGATCCTTGGTGTATAATTCCATGGTGAAAGTGTTCCAGAGCGTTCCTGTCTTGCCTTCCCGTGTACCGACTCCTTGCTTACGTTTACCGTTTTTACGAACCTTGCGCCCCCCCGACCACCTGCTTGTCTACCGTCTACGAACCAGAGGCCGCCTGTCCTGACCTCCTGCCTGTCCCCCGACCACAGCCCTGCCCCGCCCTTCCTTCCTGACCCCCCCCCCTT
>JAODAL010030569.1:0-49742 GCA_025379985.1 Phyllomedusa bahiana
GGGGGCGCTCCAACACCTGCACCGACTGGGCAGGTTAGAAAATATGGTTTCAAAGCTTGGGGGTCAGCCATCACCTGAGCTGTGTTCCATTTCTTCTTTGCCCCAGGACAGAAGATAATATACATTGTGTTAGATGTCTTCTGCAATGTATTTATGTTTATATTCTGTAAGCATTGTGCCTTTTTGTATTAAAGCTAAAAACTTTAATAGGTTTGGTCCTTGTATGCTCTATGAATCCATAGCCTTGATTATAGTGTTTAACCCTGTGCCTGCTTGAGAGCAGTATTTGATTTGAGTGTTTTAACCTTGCAAGTGCCAGTGAACGGTGTTGGTGGGTTACTGTTACCCTCTGATTTTGATTATTGAAGAAGGTGATGGTAGCGGATATTTTGGGGAGTGCCTGGACTGTGTTGAGGTGCGATTTATGCTCAATTTGCCACCTGAGTGGAAGGTAAGTGCAAGCCAGAATATGGAGTGGAAAAAAATAACCCCTTTACAGTAGCCCCCACGTCCCGTAAGTGTGTACATGACAAACATGTTTTCAGAATTCTCCTTTGTTGTCAACTGTCATCTATACCGATCCTACAGATTTCCCCATCTGTAATATACACATGCCAGTTTTGGAATCAGACCTCCACCAATTAGCAAAGTGTTGCCTTTTACAATGAAACAAATTTTCTGCTTCATCAAACTGATAGATGTTGGCATGTCAGGCAAGAAAGAGACCAAACCCCCTACAACCACTGCTGGAAGAACACAAGCTGGTGGTGGTAGGAGAGTTATCTAGGGAATGTTTTCGTGGGGCCCCCTCATCCATGTGAAAAGCACTCAACTGATTTGGGTATGAATCTATCCTTGAAGATCACGTACACCCCTCCGTGTGGATTTTCTTCCATGTGGCGAATGGGATCTACCAGCAAGACCATGCAAAATGTCACACGCCTAGAAATGTACAACACTGGTTAAAAGAGCAATGCCAAGGTCTCCAAGTACTACCATGGCACCTTATTCTCCAGACTTGAACCTAGAATGTATCTGTGGGACCATATGTTTTGTAGCATTCACTCTATGGAGCATTCCCATTCACCCTCCAACCTTCCGGGACATTAAATGGGTCTTTGTAGCATGTAGTGTCACTGAATCACAAGCAGTTTTACACTCACACTGTCTCCTCGGGCTGCTGGTGGTTCTATAGCAGTGATTAGCATATTTAGCTTCAAAAGGTACATGCGCTATAAGGACTGAAAACAATTGCTCATTAGTAAACAGAAGCTAATCTTGTTAGAGTCAATGAGTAAACTCCATAGTGAGAGAATCAGTTCTGTCCCTCTATGGTTACGTCAGTTATGGTCAGGTAACCATAGAAACCTGTGTGCACTCAGAGCACATAAAGTATCTCTTACCTCATGACTAAATTAAAATCAATTGACCAAAGTATTTAGAAAACGTCTTCAATGACCTGTCCCTTCATGCTGAAAGCTAATCTTTGCAGAGAGAACATCTATAATGAGTCCCTCCCAGCTTATCTAGCTACGGTCCATGCTGCACACAGCGGTTACTCTAGCTATTAACTGGTGGCCATAATAGACTCGCCTATTATATGATGAGGTTTACAGGTATTGTAAGTCAATAGAAACTACCATCAAAGCATATGACCTCAGTCCCTTGTGACAATCTTGTCCCCATGATGTAACAATACTGGTATGCAAGACACTCCCTACTGACAAACCATTGCCCTACTAATTCTGATATCATCCTTATTTGTCACTAAATGCCAAGCTTTACACTGGCTGATCCAGAAAAGGTTAAGTGACTAATATATAAGGAAGCCACACAGCAAACATGACACTGATTTCAAAGCAATGTTACTACTGGATAAGAATGATCTAATATCAGAAAATATCAAGGCAGCTGAAGACACATATTATCCTGTTAAAAGATTATTTCCTGTCCTTCAGATACATGGTGTTATTCTGGCACGACGTGTTATAGGGCTTTCCCTCTAAGAAACTGTACTAGTGTCTTGTCCTTTCCATCAAAAATGCAAGTATTTTTTATGACTGATACCAATGTACTACAGTATCCAGTGATTCTAATTATCTCCCATGACACCCTGTCATAGGCTTCCTGCTGCTATGGTAACTGAAAGGCAGCGGGGGCGATCGGTGACCGAAGTGGACTGTGGCCCCAATCTGTAATCATTTAGATGTCGCAGTTGTGTGTAAATAGTTAAATGGTCAGGATCGAAGCGGTCTTTAAGGGCCCGTTCACACGGCTTATTTGCCGACGGATTGGCGCCGTATTTCCGCGCCGATTTGCGCTTCAATACGGCGCCAATCCGTCGGAGTCATTACGGTAATCCACTGCTCTCATAGAGAACAGTGGATTCCGTCGCTCCTCCCGCTCAGCAAATCCGCCGCGGGGGGAGAGAAATGTGACATGCACATTATTTACGGCGCGGACGCGCCGTAAACAATGCATTGTCTATGGGGCCGGGAGCGGCGCCCCCGCCGCGCTCCGGCCCCGCCCCCCGTCCCGCCCCGTATTCACGGCGGATTTGTGAGCTCAATACGGCGCACAAATCCGCCGTGAATAAGCCGTGTGAACACGGCCTAAAGGGGTTGTCTCACTACATGTGAGCGTGTTTAATGACTACTAATGGCCGGCAGCGATGAGATGCTGAGGACACCAGGTCTGTAGCGATAGCAACCAGTACTGGCAGAATACTGGCAGAGAACAGGTCTGTAGCTATAGCGATCTGAGGAGCTGATGCAGCCCATACAAGAGGGGATATCTAGGAACAGGTAGGAGACTGTTAATAGACATATATTGCAAAGTTACTTGTTTTTTCTAGATTTTTCTCTTTAGATTTTTTTCTCTTTAATATAAAAAGCAATCCTTGTAGTGAGACAACCCCTTTAACCCTGGCTGCTAGTGGCAGTTGACAGCTGTATCTAGCAGCGAGTGAGCCTGCTCTGGATCACTTTAAAACCGCCGCTGCATAAATGTTCAGCGCAGCTCATTAAGGGATTAAAGACCAAGCACTTTTTTTTTTCCCATTTTCCCGTTGCTACGCTCCAAGCATCATAAGTTTACGTTTTTCTGTCGACACTGCTAACGGCGGCATTTTTTGGGGGGTAGGATAATCTATATTTTTCAATGGCTGCATTTTTGGATGCTTATAACGTATTGATTAATTTTTATTAACTTCTATGGGAGCAACAGAAAACCAATTTTGCCATAGTTTTTACTTTACTTTCTTTTTTTTCTGTTTACCATGCGGCATAAAGAATACGAATTATCTATAGGGCTTTTTTTATGTTTTACTAGTATTGGAAAGTGAAAATCTTTATGTCGTCATACTTGATGTAGCTGTATGTTGACTTCTTATTCACAGAGTAAGTTTTTAATGGTACTGGTTTCCGGCACAATGGACTTACTAATAAACTTTCTTATTTATTTTTATTGAGTACAAGAATGGGTGGAAAAAAAAACAGCAATTTCGCCATTATTATTATTTTTTTTTTTTTATACCTTTATGAAACTTTATTTTCCCCCTACAAGACTTTACAGTGCAATCATTTCATGGCTCATTTTATGCTTTAGCCCCTTCCTGACAGACAGTCATAATAATATGGCTCTAAATTTTTTTCCTTCTCTCCTTCTGAAAGCCATAACTTTTTTTAGCTATATGATGGCTTTTATTTTGCGGGACAAGATGTACTTTCTAATGGTGTCATTCATATTACCATGGAATATAGAATATACTGGGAAACGGTAAAAAATTCTAAGTGGGGCAAAACGTGAAAAAAACGTACTTGTGCCATGTGTGCAAGAGGTTTTTTTTGTGTGTTATCTGTTTTCTACAGGTTGATACGCATCCGCCAATACCAAACATGTACGGTATCTGATGTTTTGGTACCGTAAAAAAATTCCAAACATTTCCTATTTCTTAAATTTGCGTGGTGGTGCCATTTTGTGCGACCAATACCTTTTTTGTACTAACACCTATGGGCTTGTGTGAGGGTGCATTTTTTGCGGGCTGAAGTTTCTTATTACTAGCAGTTTGGAATGCATGCTACTTTTTTGATCACTTTATTCCAATTTTTATAGGACGTGAAAAGACCAAAAAAATGCAGTTTTGGCATTTGGAATTTTTTTCTTCTATGGTGTTCAGCGCACGGGATAAATGATGTTATATTTTAATATAATTTTAATTTTTTGGACGCGGCGATACCAAATGTGTTTTTTTACACTTTAAAACTTTTTTTTTTTTACTTTAACTTTGATTCCCCCTGGGATGCTTCACCACTAGGGGGTGTGATCATTTATACAGCCTAAGGCAAAGTATATTCATCTTTGCCACGGCGCCTAAAGGGTTATATGGTGCGGCTGCCGGGTGTTAGCTGCAATTAGCCACTAACACCCGGCGGCTGTGTAGCTACAAAACCTCTTACCGACATCAGGATGTATCCATACGTCCTATGTCGGTTAGGGGTTAAAATACTAAAGTACCAGTGCTTGCCAATGCAATCGCATAATAAACTAAGTGACAGGCAGAAGGGACTGAAGTGAAAAGCATCTCATTAAAAAAAAAAAGAAATTCAAGCAAAACCCAGCAGCTCGCAGCCTCCATTGTTACTCCTCTGCAGCCAGGACCCTCCCAGCTGAGGAATTTTTAAGGTAAGTAAGCCACTGTGGTATATGAATGTCAATGATGGGAGTGAACCGTTAATGCTGCTTGTACTCGGGAGACTCTTTGCTGGCTCCACTGTGCAGCCCGCTTTTTAGTCTACTTGATCTCGGGCCCTCTAAACAGCTTACGTTTTTAACGTACCATAGAACACTTTCCTTATCTTCCAAAATTCCCTTCCTTTTTCCTCTTTTTACAGCTGGCTCCATTGGTCCCTTTTACTCTGACTTTAACCTAGGCCTCCGAGAGTTTGCCACCTATTGAGGAAACCCATCACTGCTTCCTATTCTTTCTTCTTTATACAGTAACTGGGGCCAGACAAGATGTCCATAATAAGCATGGTGGCTCCACTGTCACTTCTGTCCCATCAGTTAGGGAGACCCACCATTTGTTCCTCTTCTTTCTTCCTAATAGAGTATCTGGTGAGATGCCCATAACAAGCATTGTGGCTACAGGGTCACTCTTGCCCAACCAACCACAATGCTTGTTCAGGACTACTTAAAGGGAATGTGCCATCAAAAAATGACTTATTGTTTAACTCACATTTTTATGTTAAACACATTTTTTAGGAATTTTTGGTTATATATATTTTTTTTTTTTTTAAATTTCCATATCACTCAGTATTTTTTTAATAATTCTTAAGTCCTGCAGTTTTCACTTTGGCCACTAAGCCTAATAATCGTCTGACACTTCCTGTTCTGTTTAGAGAGCTTTTCAGCAGTGTCTGCTTATTATAAGTACAAGCAGGGTCAAACTGAAAGGAGACACCATTGTGTACAGATAACACAGAATCCACCAGTCACAAGAGGAGATGTCACAGCTCTCACCCCCCTCCTCCCTGCAGAGTGACAACTCTCCTATACAAGTCTATAGGACAGAATCAGTCTTAAGAATCCTATGTGCATGAAGCTGCTGTAAAGCATCTCTCTTACTGCTTTTAAAGATGTGAAAGCAAGAATGTCCTCCCCACAATCATATATAGACGGCCGAATATATAAATCTACAATCAGTAAATAAAAACGACTCAGAGGAAAAGAATATGGATCAGGGGCTTGATTTAACAAGTAAACAAAAAAAATTGTCGACAGATTCCCTTTAAAGGCCATGTTCACACGGCCTATTTCGGCGCGGATTGCAGCCGTGCCGCGCGCCGGATTTGCGCATCAGTACGGCTCCAATCCGTCGCAGTCATTACGGTAATCCACAGTTCTCATAGAGAACAGTGGATTCCGTTGCTCCTCCCCACTCGGCGAATCCGCCGGGCGGGGAGAAAGTGACATGCACATTATCCGGGCGCAATACGCGCCGTGGATAATGCAAGTCTATGGGGCCGGCGGGCAGTGCTGCCGCCGCGCCCACGCCCCCGTCCTGCCCCTTATTTAAGCCTTAACTGCGGGCGAAATCCGGCCCGCAATTACGGCTTGAATAAGCCGTGTGAACCGGGCCAAAGGGTTAAGCTTCATGTGGAAATTCTAATACCACATCTGCTGGAAGTGTTCCAAATAGCCTGAACAAGAAAATTCTGACAATGTTGGGAGCATCTGCAGGAATCCCCATACTAACATTGGGAGACTTTAATAAGTATCTACACCCTTATTGGGATAAATTGCATACAGGAGGGATCGACCCACAAACCCAGCCTACTTCTTAAGCTAAACTTTTGGCCAAAGTTGGCCTGCATGATGTATGGGGGCTGAAATTTCCCATGCGCAAGCAATACACTTGTTCTTCGGCCACACATCATACACTCTCCAGAATTAATCTTGTGGTGGCCTCTGACTCAGTGCTTCTTTACATTAAATCAGTCGAATATTTACCCAGATGCATCTCTGATCATTCACCTCTGAAAGTCTCTCTGGAACGCTTCCAAACGAGGCAGGAATGGCGCCTAAATGGATTTAATTAATTGGGACATCTATTACAAAATCACAGAATCCACCTTTTTAGGGGTGGAAAAAAGACGGCCCAAAAAAAGCTTATTCACAGAAAAAAACTAGAAAGGCCTTACTATTAAAATATAACTTTTAATTTTCATATATTAAAATACACAATGGCCACAAAACCTAATCTCAACACCAATTTAAACACATAGCATAATCCCAGGTAAAAAAGGGAAAACAATAAATGGGTAGTGGATAGTAACAATTAGCAGATAGGTCTACAATAACCCTACATCTATCGACTACCTACACGGACAGAGTAATCGTCCCGAAAGGGACGGCCCCATCCATCGATGGCTAATCCTGGGACTCCCTAATACATATATTACAAAAAAATCACCTGGGGAAGTGTGAATAATACTGTGTATATCTATACAGATATGATACTTGGAAGAAAATACATAAAGTACTATAAAAAGACCATACACAGTACTAACAACAGAATGCCACCTAGGCCAGAGATAGATACCTTACAGGGACACTCTGTACTCCACTAATAGCCGATACCCCAACAGTAATGCACACGTATACTCATCTGTACACCAGGGGTAATCCTTAGCAAACTGAACAAGTGCACTCCATGTCTCCCGACGCGTTTCCCCCCTCCAATATATAGGGGTTCTTCAGGGGATTATCGATCATGGCACCAAAAGTGACAAGATTGTCTTCACAAGTAGAGGACTCAGAATCGAGTCACTCCATATCACAATGGACAGCAATAATTGTGGTACAAAGTGGGATTGAGAATAACATCCCTATATAGGTACACAGTGCTTAATAGCCCAATCGCAGCTTACCTGTGTTACGTCCCACGGAGGAAGAACGGCTAAGATCGCGCATGCGCAAACCGCGGTTCACTCTTTCCCGCGGCGTGTCTTAAAATGTACAGCGCATGCGCGAACTACGCTACTTCCGTACCAGCGCCCTACACAAGAAGAATAGGTGTACCTTTTAGCTATGGCAGGGACCGAGCATGCGCCGTAGTATTCTAAGATGTTATAGGTTATCATAAATAGATCGGCACAATACGCAAATACACATTACTTTTCTTATCATGTCTACGGTCCTATGCCATACTGTCCTAATGGCAACAATGCGTAACGATATTAAAACTAAAAAGCACCTACTAAAAAACTATTAGGGAAACAAGTTCATATAGGGACTATCTTCCCCGAATTATAGGAGATACAATAATAGATGCAAAGGGGACAAATATCCCACGGGTAATCCAAATTCAAAATAAATATACAGGGGCAAAAGGTAGAACCCACAAGATGGGGAATTACACTGAAAATACCTAAGGCAATAATCTCAAAATCATAACAAACTTGACTAATATAAAGATAAGGATTCATTTGATAATTAGTACAATAGGCTAAAGAGCATTCTGCTCCGATCACCTCAAGAGGGTATAGTGTACTATTTTATATATAGCATCCAAAGTAGAGGATTTCATTTAATCCCTTTGGCTTAACTGTTTCCAACCTGAACATCCACTCAGTTTCCTTCCTTAGCAGTTTATTGTCCAAATCACCCTTCCTTGGCGATTTCTGTATTTTCTCCATCCCCAGGAGCTTTAGTCCAGACGACACACCACCATGGTATGACCAGACATGATGGGACAATGGGGTGTCCCGTCGATTCCTGATGTCTCCCAGGTGCTCTCCAAACCTAACTTTTATAGCTCTTGTGGTCTTCCCCACGTACTGGAGATTACACTCACAGGTAATAACATATACAACCCCTTCAGAGTCACAATTGAGAAAATCCCGAATCACATACTCTTTTCCAGTCGCTGTGCTTTTGAAGCTCTTAGTCTGTGCTACATACGGGCAATAGATACATTTGCCGCATCTATACATGCCTTTGGGCTTTCGCTCTAACCATGTGCCCTTACTTTTAGGGGGGATATAGTGACTATGGACTATCCTATCCCCAATCGAGCGCCCCCGCCTAAATGTGACTAATGGATGATCAGCCAGGACCTCCTTAAGGTCTTGGTCACACTGAAGTACACCCCAGTGTTTTTTGAGGATTTTAAAGATCTCTGTTGACATGTTGTCATATGTACCTATAATCCTACACTTCCCCCTACCTACCTCATCCTGTTTATTACGGGGTACTAATAGGTCAGTCCTGTTTGATCCTCGGGCATAGTTGAATGCAGATTGTAATACATTCATCGGGTAGCCCCTTTCCAAAAATCTGTCCTGGAGGTCCCTTGCTTGGGTATAAAAGCCCTCAATCTGGGAGCAATTCCTCCTAATCCTTAAATACTGACCCCTTGGAATACCCTTCTTCAGGGCAACCGGGTGATGACTTTCCCATCTCAAGAGGTTGTTCGTCGATGTTGGCTTTCTATATGTTGCCGTCTGTATCTGTCCAAGCTGATCTATCACAATCTTTAGATCCAGAAAAGAGAGCTCCTTATCACTGATTTCACTGGTAAACCGTAAACCGATCTGGTTGTTATTAAGAAATTCAACAAACTCGGTAAACCGTTCGCCCGACCCTTGCCACAAAATCAGGACATCATCGATATATCTGCCCCAGAAAAGTATATGGGGCATAAAGTTATTACCTTCCTCCTCGAACACCATGGTCTCCTCCCACCAGCCCAGGAACAAATTCGCGTATGTGGGAGCACACGGGCTCCCCATCGCAGTGCCCCTGAGCTGGTGGTAGACCCTGGGTCCGAAGAGGAAGTAGTTGTGGGTCAGGACGAACTCTAGGAGTTTGAGAATAAAGGTACGATGGTTTTTAAACTGGATCCCTCTCGTCCTCAAAAAATGCGCCACTGTTTTAAGGCCCAATTCATGATGGATACTGCTATAAAGCGCTTCAACGTCAATGGAGGCTAATTTTACATCAGGTTCAACATTTATACCTTCAAGTCTGCGCAATAAATCAGAACTATCTCTGATATAGGAGGGCAATCCAGTAACAAACTCTCTAAGCACCCTATCAAGATAAATACCAGAGTTCTGCGTAAGCGAGTCTATCCCTGAAACTATGGGGCGTCCCTTCAACGGGCTGAGGCCCTTGTGTATTTTAGGGAGTGAGTAGAATGTAGCAATCTGTGGTTTTTTAGGGAGAATAAACTGTGATTCATTCCTAGACACCACTTCCAGATCAAGAGCTTCCACTACCAAGACCTCTAGGTCCTTGAGATATACTTCGGTTGGGTCTCCTCTCAATATGTTATAGTTTTCTTTATTTTCCAGGAGGTTCTGACACATATTTACATATTGGTCCTGGTCCATAATGACCAACTTACCCCCTTTATCTGACGGCTTTATTACTACGCTGGTGTCCTGTTCCAAATTAAGTAAAGCTCTCATCTCACCAGCACTCAGATTGTGGGTTCCTATAGACCGATTTCCCTGTTCTCTCCCCTCAAGGACCCGTAAATCCCTCTCAACCAATGCCAAAAATATATCGATCTCCGGTGTAGGATTATTAGGGGGCATTCTGATACTCTTTGGTTTTAGGTTTGTATACAAGCCAGGTTTATCTACCCCCTCATTTTCATCCAACAGTCCTTCTAGGGTTCTTACCCCCTCTAGGTCTGATGATTCTATACCCAGATCAGTACAGAAATTTTGTTCCTCTAATTTGAAGAACTTAGCCCATTTTAATTTCCTAATAAAAAGATTAATATCCTTGACCCAGTCAAAACGTTTAAACCTGGTCATCGGGACAAAAGACAAACCTCTTGAGAGAACCCTTCTTTCCTCGTTCGTTAATTCTCTTTTGGAGAGATTGACAATTTGATTCCTGTCATCTATCGCACTCCCTATCTTCTCTTTCCTCTCCCCCTCTTTGTTTTTACTTCGGGGATATCGGTAGAGAGAAGTTCCTTCTCCAAAAAAGGTTGGGATAACCCCTGCGGACAAGAGGAGATAGAAGAGGAGGAGGAGGCCATAGATTCCCCTCCACCCCCTTGAATTCGATTTGGGGATGGTCCCTTCCATATTTGGGCTCTTTCCCTCCAAGAGGCACGATCTCCTCGTTGTGAATTCCAACGTCTGGAGTATTGATATCGGGATCTCCCTCTATATGTCCCTCCTCTCCTTCCGTCCCAGCGTCTACTGTCAGAGTCGCTGTTATCCGGATCAGAGGAGGAAATGTCAGTCTCCGTTAGATTTTTTTCTTCCCCAAGGAAGGAAAAAGCTTTTTGATCACGAAATTCATTTACATCTCGATTAAACTGCTGGTGTTTTCTATATTTAATTGAATTCTGATATTTTTCAATCGCGTTTTGGAGAAAATTCTCTCTCCTTGAAAAATCTGGATCACCTTTAAATTTCAGGGTTTTTTCAATTAACTCATTCAGGTGTATAGATGTTTTCTCTAGGGTGATTTTCTCCTCATTCAACAATAATTGCATTAGCTGTACAGAGCTTTCAATAAGTACCTGCTCCCACTTCTTGATTAGCTCAGGAGACCTCGAACGGCTTGCGGGACTCACATTTATTCTCAGACCCTTAGGCACTACTCTTGCCTTAATATAGTTCTCCAGGGTCTGTAATTCCCACCATGATTTTATATTATCTCGATATCCAACATATAACTCATTAAAGATGGTTTTTAAGTCCACACTATCACCGTCCTTATCCCTATTAGTTGTAGAAAACACCTTATTGGCCTCATTAAGCCATCCCTCTCTCTGGATCGGTACACTCAAAAATCCCTCCATTAACTTAGAGCCCAAATCAACAGTAAAGTCACAGAATCCACCTTTTTTGGAGTGGAAAAAGACGGCCCAAAAAAAGCTTATTCACAGAAAAAAACCTAATACATATATTAGGGAGTCCCAGGATTAGCCATCGATGGATGGGGCCGTCCCTTTCGGGACGATTACTCTGTCCGTGTAGGTAGTCGATAGATGTAGGGTTATTGTAGACCTATCTGCTAATTGATACTATCCACTACCCATTTATGGTTTTCCCTTTTTACCTGGGATTATGCTATGTGGTTAAATTGGTGTTGAGATTAGGTTTTGTGGCCATTGTGTATTTTAATATATGAAAAATAAAAGTTATATTTTAATAGTAATGCCTTTCTAGTTAAATTATCTTAATAAGAAATATATAACAAATAAAGTCAAGGAATTATTTGCTATAAATGATTGCTCAACCTCCTTGTCATTTGAAAGGGACACTATGAAAATGTTCATGAGAAGGATTTACAGTGGGTACGGAACGTATTCAGGCCCCTTTAAATTTTTCAATCTGTTTCATTGCAGCCATTTGGTAAGATCAAAAAAGTTCTTTTTTTTTTGCTGATTAATGTACACTCTGTCTCTCCCCCATCTTGAAAAAAAAACAAAACAGAAATGTAGATATTTTTGCAAATTTATTAAACCGGAAAAACTGAAATATCACATGGTCTTAAGTATTCACACCCTTTGCTCAGTATTGAGTGGAAGCACCTTTTT
The DNA here is from genome assembly GCA_025379985.1 of Phyllomedusa bahiana. Classification (NCBI taxonomy): domain Eukaryota; kingdom Metazoa; phylum Chordata; class Amphibia; order Anura; family Hylidae; genus Phyllomedusa; species Phyllomedusa bahiana. The sequence goes on from JAODAL010030569.1 coordinate 12,074, forward strand.
AGCTAGTACGGCCATGAGTCTTCTTGGGAATGATGCAACAAGTTTTTCACCCCTGGATTTGGGGATCCTCTGCCATTCTTTCTTGCAGATCCTCTCCAGTTCCCTCAGGTTGGATGGTGAACGTTGGTGGACAGCCATTTTCAAGTCTCTCCAGAGATGCTCAATTGGGTTAAGGTCAGGGCTCTGGCTGGGCCAGTCAAGAATGGTCACAGAGTTGTTTTGAAGCCACTGTTTTGTTATTTTAGTTGTGTGCTTAGGGTCATTGTCTTGTTGGAAGAAGAACCTTCGGCCCAGTCTGGGGTCCTGAGCGTCTGGAAGAGGTTTTCATCCAGGATATCTCTGTACTTGGCCGCATTCATCTTTCCTTCAATTGCAACCAGTCGTCCTGTCCCTGCAGCTGAAAAACACCCCCATAGCATGATGCTGCCACCACCATGTTTCACTGTTGGGATTGTATTGGGCAGGTGATGAGCAGCGCCTGGTTTTCTCCACACATACCGCTTAGAATTAACACCAAAAAGTTCAATCTTCATCTCATCAGACCAGAGAATCTTATTTCTCATAGTCTCGGAGTCCTTCAGGTGTTGTTTGGCAAACTGTATGCGGCTTTCATATGTCTTGCACTGAGGAGAGGCTTCCGTCGGCACACTCTGCCATAAAGCCCGGACTGGTGGAGGGCTGCAATGATAGATGACTTTGTGGATCTTTCTCCCATCTCCCTACTGCATCTCTGGAGCTCAGCCACAGTGATCTTGGGCTTCTTCTTTACCTCTCACACCAAGACTCTTCTCCCACGATTGCTTAGTTTGGCTGGACGGCCAGGTCGAGGAAGACTTGTGGTCGTCCCAAACTTCTTCCATTTAAGGATTATGGAGGCCACTGTGCTCTTAGGAGCCTTGAGTGCTGCAGAAATTCTTTTGTAACTTTGGCCAGATCTGTGCCTTTCCACAGTTCTGTCTCTGAGCTCCTTGTGCAGTTCCTTAGACCTCATGATTCTCATGTGCTCTGACATGCACTGTGAGCTGTGAGGACTTATATAGACAGGTGTATGCCTTTCCTAATCAAATCGAATCAGTTTAATTAAAGCTGGACTTCAATGAAGGAGTAGAACCATCTCAAGGAGGATCAGAAGGAAATGGACAGCATGTGAGTTAAATATAAGTGTCACAGCAAAGGGTCTGAATACTTATGACCATGTGATATTTCAGTTTTTCTTGTTTAATAAATTTGCAAAAATATCTACATTTCTGTTTTTTTCTTTCAAGATAGGGTGCAGAGTGTACATTAATGAGAAAAAAAATGAACTTTTTGGTTCTTACCAAATAGCTGCAATGAAACAAAGAGTGAAAAATGTAAAGGGGTCTGAATACTTTCTGTACCCAATGTGTATCAGAGAAATTAGTAAGCGTAAATCTAAAACTCAGAGCTTACATGATTTATACAGGACAGAGTCATGGAAGTCGAACAGGATTATTAGAGACCCGTCTGATGGTAATAGATGCAACCTAGAAGAGGTCCAAACAAGCGCTAAATGATCAGCTACTTCAGGTTGCAGATGACAAAACGTTTTTCATACAGCAGCATTATTCTGAACAAGGGGAAGTGCAGGACACTTATTGGTCACTATTGTTAAAGCACAGCAGACATTGCACCACATCACAGCCCTCACAACAGACAATGGTACCACAGTTACTGAAAATGCTGAGGTACTTTATGCTGCAGCTCTACAAATCTTTCTATAGCTCTAGGAGGAGGGGCTCTGTAGAGAACATTGATGATTTTTTGCCGTCTATATCCCTCCCATCCCTATCAATGATGACCAAAATACTTTAGAGTCACCTATCTCATGGGAAGAACTAGAGAAAGCCCTTAGACAGGCTCTTAATGAGAAGTCCCCTGGTATTGATGGTCTTTAACCTCTTAGGCTATGTTCACACGGGTTAACTGCGGGACATAATTACGGCCCGCAGTTACGCCGTGGGGCCGGGGGGGCGGCTGCGCGGGAGGGCGCGGGGGGGCCGGCACTTCGCCGGCCCATAGACAATCATTGCTAGCGGCACGTATACGCCGGTAGAAAATGACGTCAATTATCCCCCCCCCTCGGCGTATTTGCCGAGCAAGGAGAGGAGACGTAATCCATAGTTCTCTATGAGAACTGTGGATTACCGTAATGAATGGGCCGTTTTCAGCCCGTAATTTGCGCACTTTGGCGCGCAATTACGGACCGAAATACGGCCCATTTTAAGCCGTGTGAACATGGCCTTAACGACCGCCTGCTGATCTTTGAGGTCGGGCGGTGCAGGTCGTTCGTCTGCAGTGAAGTCTTTTGACATCGCTGCAGACATCGGGGTCTGTGGGGGAAGCCTCTGCTCCCAGGGACTCACCTGTGCTGGGATCCCCTTGACGCTTTTGGGAGGTGAGCTTAAACAATTTTTGATCAAAAACTGTAAACTAAGAATCCCAGGTTTTCATATTTTCCTTAGCAGTAATGCATTTTCAAAAAATTCCTATATACCTTGAAGTTTTACTTAGTTTTGTAGTGTGCCACTGAGATTTGTATTAGATGTCTGCTCCCAGATGCTTAGCCCTTTGATTGCCGCAGTTCATGACCGCAGCATAAACAAAGGGTGATCGGGACTCCGGTGACCCAACAGAGCCCGAGGAATACTGCACTTTTTACCCCTAGGGACTAAGACCCCCAGCGCGTCTGTGTAAAAGCCAGCATCGGGGCAAAAGGAAAAAAAAATAAGGTGTGAAAAAAAAATATTTAATAAAAAAATTATTGTGCATACATTAACAAAAAAAAAAACCTACACATATTAGGGTAACCCCGAGTAAATAACCTGTAGAATAAACCAGACAAGTTAATAAGCGTGAGAAGAGAATGGTGTAAAAACAAATAAAAAAAAACAAGAAAAATTAGAAAAAAAATTCAGCAAAAAGTATTCCCCCAAAAAAATACAACTAGTCCCAAATAAAACAAGGCCTCATACAACTGCAAATTTTTAAAAAAATTTACGATGCTAAAACGCAAGGAGCAAAGATAAAAAATGCCCTTTTTCATTAATATTTTAAAGCCATCAAAAAATGATTCTTGTTTAACTTACATTTTTTAATTAAACACTTTTTGGATTTTTTGGTAATGTTTTTTTTTAATTTTTATACACTTTAAAAATTTTTTTAAAAATTTTTAAAACCCGCATTTTCACTTGGCCACAAAACCCATAATCGTCTACACTTCCGTCTGTTTTGAGAGTTTTCAGCAGTGTGTCATTATCGTAAAGCGGGACAGACTGAAAAGGGGACCCATTGTGTCGAAAACAGAAACCACCCCGTAAGGCCCCCGTTCACACGGCTTTTTTCGGGGATTTTTGGGCGGATGACGATCTCAATCCTCGGGAAATCCCTCCGAAACAAGTCAAGCCCCCTTTTCTATTGTTTAATAGGGAAAAAACGGCGCGTCGTTTACACACCAAAATTTCCCTTCCCCGGTTGCCGCCCCGGATTGACGACGGCAAATGGACGGGAAAAACAATTGACATTTAATTATTTCGGGGCGGATTCACCACCTACAATGAGGGAGATGGGGAATCCTTCGGGAAATCAGTTAAAATACGTGCCACACTTAGTTTAAACTTATTTGCAACTGATTTTTCAAATGATTTAGAAGTATTTACATCGGAAAACCGTTTTAAATACGTTCTGAAATAAACCGGGGTGAACGGGCCTAACAAAAGGAGAGTCACCTCCCCTCTCCCCTCCTTCACAGTGAAAATCTCCCTTTCAAGCTATGGGGCAGATCTGTCTTAAGAACCCCCTTGGGGATGAAGCGCTGTAAAGTATCTCGGGATGCTGTTAAAGCAGTGCAAGCAAAAATGTATTCCCAAATATATATAGATGGCCGAATAGAGAAATCTACAATCAGGGGAAATTAAAAAAAACTAAGAGGAAAAAGAATAGGACGGGCTTGCTTTAATAAGTAAAAAAAAAAAAAAGGCGACAGTTTCCTTTTAAAGGGTTAAGCTTCATGCAGAAATTTTCTAATCCCCACACTGCTGGAAGTTTTTCCAAATACCCTTGGGCCCTGGGGTTTCCAATCTAGAACAATCTAGACGAGGAAAATTTACGGGCCCCTTGAAAATCAACCCTTTTCCAAATCGCCCCTATCTCGCCCCTTGGGCCTACTGATATAACTGTTGGCAAAAGTGCGGCAAATAACTAACCAAAGTTAAAATCCAGGGTTTTTTTCATGAGGACCAACCCTGGGTTTAATGCCCAAATTAAATAAACGCAATCAATATAAAGGAGACTGTTTTTTTAAACCCCCCTCCCCCGACCTTGGCCGTAATCCATACTTCCAGGGGGTTTGGGGGGTTTCAACGCCCCTGGACATATGGAAACTCCTGAAAATCGCGCGAATTTCAAACAGAGTTCCCCGCGATGGGGCCGGGTGTCACTGTAAAATTAAAACTGACACCCCCGCCCCAAAACCCCCTCGACCCCGGGGCGCTCCCCGGGGGGGGGGGGGGGGGGGGGGGGGGGGGGGATAACCCCATAACTATCGCGCCCAACTTTCCGGGTTCCCCAATAACTAAGAGAGACGCAGGAGGAAAATTCGCTCCTCCTGCGTCTCGGGTCGGCGGCAGCAGCCACAAAATCGGGCATCCTTGCGGCCCCCCTGCCCCCTTTCCAGACCCCCCACGGAACCCAGAGAATGCCTTCCGGTTTGTCATGACGCCCCCACCCCCCCGGAAAACCGTGCCCTGGGGGCACCCCCCCGGAAATTTTTGCCCTGACAGTTCCCCCAATTGGAACCATAAATACAAAACTATGAAACTGATTCCTATTGAATAGAGATCAAAAGATCTCCCCATTCAACCCCCCAAAAGGGAAAAGTAAAAAAAAAAATTAAAAAAAGGGGAAAAAAAGAAAAAAAAAAAAAAGGAAAAAAAAGAAAAAAAAAAGGTGAACAAGTAAAACACAAAAAACGAAAAATAAAAAAAACGTAAAACCCCCCCCTTTTTTCCCCCTTTAAAAAACGCCAATCCCCCCAAAAAAAGATCAAAAATAAAGTACCCATATTTGGAAATGGGCCCGCGTGCAACGCCCCTCCCCTATAAACTGTCATTTTAAAATTAAACCCGAAACGGGGGAACGGCGTAAAAAAACAAAACAAAAAAACAATAAACAAAGTTTTTATTGTTCAAATCCCCCGCAGCACAAAAAAAGGGAAAATAAAAAAGCGATCAAAAATTCCTAAAATGCCAAATTTTGTCCCAAAATTAAAAGGGCATTTCCTCCCGCAAAAACAAAATCCTTATACAGATTTCTGTATACGGAAAAAAAAAAAAAAAAAGGGATAGTTTCTCAGAAAATAGCGATGCATAAAAAATTTTTTTAAACACACAAAAAAACCCACTTTATTTGTTTCAACAAAAAAAAAACTATATAAATGGGGTTTTCCCAAAAACAAAAGCGCCCCCAAAGATAAAGCAATTTTAATCACGGATACTGAAAGGGTGACCCCTTTTTTTAAAAATAAAAAACACTATTTAGGATTGCGTATTTTTTTCCCCACCCTGGTTTCCAAAAAAAAGGGAAATTTAAAAGCAATCAAATAACCCCTTGTCCCCCCAAAAATGATACAAAAAAAACCCGTCAACTCCTCTCGGAAAAAAAATCCCTAAAACCCCAAAAACCCAAGCACAGAAAAATTTAAAAGTTATGGTTTTAAAAACTATGGGGGATGCAAAAACGTTTTTTTCCTTTTTAAAAAAATGTTTTTTTATTGTATAAAACCCAGTAAAAACATAAAAAAAAAATTTAAAAAAATTTGGGTATCGGGAATCGTCCCCATTCCGGGAAAACCCCAAAGCACTAAAAAAAAAAAAAGCCCAGAAAAATCAATTCCCAAACACCTCCCAATAAAAAAAAAAAAAACCCCCAACCAAGATTGTTTGAATTTTTTTCAAAACATCCACAAAAACCTTAAAAAAAAAGTGAACATAGCATCATATCCCCACATAATGGTACCAATAAAAATTTAAAACTTTTTCCCGAAAAAAACCCAAGCCCCTAAAAACAGCCTGCACCCCAGCAAAAAAAAAAAAAGTTATGGCTGTCAGAATATGACTACATAAAAACGCAATTTTTTATAGACGTTTTAAATTTTACTGTTAAAAAAATAATAAAACAGAAAAAAAGTATAAAATCTAAAACATTGTAATTGTACCGACCCCCTAGTAAAGTTTTTCACATCATTTACACTTTCACGGCGAACCAAAAAACCAAAACAAAATTGAAAAACCCGCGATTTTTCCCCCCCATTTTTTTCATAAAGCCCAAAAAGCCTTAAAAAAAAAAAAAAAACCAAAGGAAACACCCTTTTTTGTGCCCCCTAAAATGGGAGAATCAAAACCCCCAAAAATGAATCCTGATGGGGGGGGGATTCCAAAATGAGGCCCCCTGGGAATTTTTTCGCAAACTGTTCTGCTACTATTTGGGGGGGGTTTTTGGCAAAATTGGCGAGCCCTGGCCCCCCCCCCCCAAAATCTAGGGGTTCCCCAAAAGGGCCCAAAATACCCCCCTTTCCCCAGCCTTTTTCCCCCTCGCCCACAAAAGCAATTTTTTCTTAAACCCAAAAATTGGAAAGGGAGCCCCCAAATTTTGGGAAAAACAAAATTTATTTAAAAATTTTCTTTTTTTTCCAGGGTTCCCCCTTTTTAAAAATGGTGAAACATTTTAATAAACCGAGGAAAAAAATTTTTTTAACCCCTTTTTCACGGCCCAATTTAAAAAAAAAAAATTTGGGGGAATTAAAAAACCCGTGGGGTTTTTTAATAAAACTCAATGGGACCCCCGGATTTTATTTCCCCCTTTTTTTTGGGGACATTTCCAAAAGGGGCCATCTAGGGTTTTTTATTAAGTTTTTGCACCTTTTGGCCCGGGCCCCAAACCTAAATTTGGCGGGCCCAAATAAAATCGTAATTTTAAAAAAGAAACCCCCGAGTCCCCCGGAAAGGTGCCCCCCTTTTCCCAATTTTTGGGGGTTATGGGTTAAGGCCAAAAAACACCGCACTAGGGCCAAAATATGGGGAATTTTTTCTTCCCCCAAAAAACGCCCCCCCCCAGGGGCCCTTAAAGGGAATTGGAAAAATTAAAGTTTTTCATTTTTCCTTTTCAAAAATTTTCCAATTCCCCGTTGGGGGTAACAAAAAAGGGGAAAAACAAATTGGGGAAAATCCTTTTTAAAAAAAAAGTGGAAATTTTTTAAATTTTTCCCTCCACTTTGGCTTTTTTAAGGGAAAAAATTTCTTGCCCCAATAAACTAAAAAGGGGGTTAAACAAACCTTTCCCCCCAAATAAAATTTGGTTGGTTTTAAAAACGTTAAAAAAGGGGTCTAGGTTTTTCTTAAGATGGCATTATTTATGGGGGGTATTTTAAAACACCCGCAGGCCTCTCAAAGCCAAGGGCGAACTGGGGTTTGGGCCCTAAAAAAAATGTAAATTGCAAATACCCGAAAAAAGTGAGAAATTAACTACTAAATTTCTAAAAACCCCTCTAATGGGTTTGTAAAAAAAAAAAAAAAGAGAACCCCTTTCAAAAAAAATCTTGATGCCCAAACCTTTTTAGGGGGACAAAATTGGGAAAGGTGGCCCAAATTAAAAAAACCCATTTTGGGTGGATAATAATTATCGTCCCTTTCAACCAGAAATTTTTTTCCCAAATTTCCAAACCCAAAACACTAAAAAATTTTTTTCCAAATTTTTTCATGGGAAATTTTTTTGGGGTATTTTTTCCCCAAAAAAAAAACAAACAAAGGTATTTATGGAATAAAAAAAATTTCTTACTAAAAAAATTAAAAAGCCAAAAAATGAGTCCCCCGAAAAACCCAATCTCCCCTGAATCACCCAAAAGGAAAAGGTAAAAAGTGTTCCCCAAAAAGTTTAATTCTCACATAAAAATGGGCCCCATGTCCCAAAATTTCCAAAAAAAAGGGCTGGGGGAAGGAAAGGGTTTAAAACAGGCTGGGGTTCCCTTTAAGGGGGTTAAAAAAAAATGGGGAAAATGATTTAAAGGCAGCCAAAAGGGGAAGGGATGCTCTCCCTTAATTTTTCCCCTCAAAGCCAAAGTGGAAAATTTTGGTTTGGCCCTATTTTCTATCAGGTTTCCCCCCAAAATTTTTAAATTTCTTTACATTTTGAATTCCCCAATAATTAGTATGTTTTAGGGCGATTAATTTTCGACAAAGTTTTAAATTTGGGAAAGTAAATTTTCGTTTGATCGGATTTTTTAGATCAAAAAGGGGAAACCCCCATAATTTAAAGGGTTTAAAAAAATGGTTTAAACTATTAAAAATCGCACCATTTTTGGCCCCCTCCTTTTCATTTTGGGGGGCCAGCCCAAAACAGCTTACAGAATAGAGCAGGGGGAAAAATGTGTGTGGGGAAAGTTTATGAAATGGGATGTGTATGGTTCGCTTGGCTGGAAAAAAACACATGGAAACCCAACGTTTTAACATAGAAACCAAACCCTTTCCCTGTTCAGATCAATGTTTTGTCAGGATCCCCATAAACAGTGGAGGGGCTCCCGCCTCTTTTCCCAAAAAGCTCAGCGAAATTATTCTATTTGTTCACCAAGGACCCCCTCTACTTTTAAACTGTGATCCTTACAACTTAGTTTGATCAGAGATTTTCAGATTTTAGGGAGTTAGGGAGGGGAAAATTTTTAAAAGAGCATCTACCCCCTGTAAAGTCCCCAGGGGGGAGGGGGGGGGGGGCCCCCGGGGGAACCAAAAACCCCAAACCTTTTAAAAAATACGGGGTATTGTATTGCAGCATTGCAATTTTCAATAGCTTTTTTTATTAAAAATTTTTTCTGTTGATAGGGCCAAAAAAAAACCTTTTATTAACCGTAAAACAATTTCAGATACATGTTTTTTTTTTTTTTCACTTTTGCCCCGCCAAATTTGTTGAAAGAGCCAACCCCTTGGGAAATTTTAAAAAAGAATCCGGGAATTTTGTATTGGGGTTTTCGGACGAATTTTAAAAACAAGTAAAACGGGGAAAAAATACCTTAAAAACTGCAGGGGGGGGTTAAAGTTACACACTTTAAAAAAAGCAAAAAGATAAAAAGTAAAACTATAAAAAAAAACTTCCCCAAAAATAAATTTTGAAAACAAATGTCAGTTCCCAAAAAAAATTAACTAAGTGGACAGTCCCTTTTAACAAAATAGCATATTGCCCCCTGTTGATCTGTTGGGGCCCAAACAGGTTTGGGGGTAAAGTTTTTGGCCCAGGAACAGGTATAGTAAATGTCCATGAAACTAAAATGGGGGGTTTTTGAAAGACTCCTTTTTTTCCGGGCATTTTTTTAAAATTTTGGGGGTCATGCGGGTTTTTGGGGGCTCAAGCTGCTTCCAGGACGGGGAAATATTCAATGCCCAATTTCAAGAAAAAATAAAGGGTTAAAAATTCATACTCCCCTTCCGGGCACTTTTTAATTTGGGGGTGCATGCGGGTTTTAAAGGGTTTCAGGCTGGGGTTTGCAAGACAGGGATAGGAATGGTCTGTGATTTTTTTTTCTGGGGCTTTTAAAAACCCTTTAAGGGGTTTTGCCTAAGATTTAGCCCCGTATCCTTTTTGACTGTTGGGGGATTGTTAATTCCAGCTTCTCCACCCCTCTTTGGGGGGAAAGGGAATAAAGGGAGTTTTTTCCCCCTCCCAAAATTTTTAAAAGGGTCATCGGCGATAATCTATTATCGACCTACCCGGATATTTTATTGATAATTCCCGGGATATCGACTATCGACCCATGACGATAGTAAACCCGTAATCGCTCATCATTTAAAAAATTGGGGCTAAGGTTTTGCTCTTTCAGATGCCATTTTCCTCTTTTTAAAGGAGGACCGGGCGGGGATGTCCCCTCTCCCCGCTTTTTTTTCCCCTTTTGGTCATTGAGCCCGGGCCTGCTTTATTAGGAATGCTGGGACATATTTAAAGTATGGGACCCGGGTAAAAGAATTTTCTCTCTAGGGTGGACCGATATTTTACTTTTTAAATTGTGGGGTCTCCTCTTTTTTAAACCTCCCATTATTTTTTCCCCTTTGAAATTTTCAGTTTTTGGGTAAAACCCCTTTAAAAATTTAAATTTTGGGCAAGTTTTTGTAAACTTTTTTGATAAAAAACATAAAAGGCCCCATGCCACTTTCACGGCGACCTCTATAAAGTGGGTCCCTACACTAAAGGGGGGGCCAGCCCCTGCATGGGGCCACCGCCGCAGCAAAAGCCACACAGATGAGGGGCACACCCCAAGTGGCCCAAACAGCCCCCATTTCTGAAAAACCGGACCTAGTCCCCTGGCTCTGGGCTGCACCACCCCACCAGCACAGCAACAAGGGCCCAAATACAGCACCGCCCCCCAAAAAAAAGGAAAGGTTGACACAACTTACTCTCCTGGGCTCCCCCCAACAGACTGAAAGAAACAGGAAATTAACCCTTTTTAACAGCTACTGCTAAAAAAAAACACTAGGGACCCACTTTATTTAGGTCCGCGGGTTGAAGGGGGCAAGTGGGCCAAATACTTTTTTAAAACCAAAAGAATACAAAGAACCCCCTTTTTCTTTTTTTGCTGAAAAAGCATTAGAATCAACGTATGCATGGGGATTGGGGTTTCCATGCCCGCCCCTTTTCCCAAATTTTAAAACCCACCTTTTTTAAATTTACAAACCCCAAATGTAAAAACCCCAAAAAAAAATGGCTAAAAAGGGCCACTAAAGTTTAAATAAAGGGCTAAAGGCTGGTCACCCCAGTGATTGGCTGAGCAGGCAATTCCTTTCATTTCATTTTTAGTTTGCAAATCAGAAAGTAAATGTAAAGTAAAGGTTTTAAAAATTTGGCAGCTGAGCAGAAATTTAAATTTTTTGAATAAGGAAAAAAAAAAAGTTATCAGAAAAACCCCCTAAAAATAAACCCACCCCCAAATACCTCTGTCTAAAACCTCCCCCACCCCCTATCTGAATTTTGATTGCCCATAGGCCCTTTTTTTCAACCAAAAACTATGTAACAAAGAAAAAGCAACCCAAGATAGAAAAATTTTTCTTAAATATCAGTCACTAAACTTCAGCCGACTAATACGCCTTCCACTGCCTGAAGTCAAAAGACCGAAAAACAAGCAGCAAGTGAAGCCCAGCTATAGAAAAGGGCAAAGAAAAGGGATAAAAACCCTAGCTTTTTGGTGGTTTTTTCGTGGGTTTCCAAAATCAAAAGGGGGGTTTTTCCCCCAAAAAAACCCACAAAAGAAAACCCCACCATTCACTCAAAGACCAAACAAGATGGGGGGGCAATAAACGTTTTGCCCCCACTTTTTTTTGGCAAATTTTAAAACGGAGTAAAAAAAAAAGTGAAAGGGGTTAAATGTTCACACGGGGGGGTTTAGTCCGTGTGAACATACGCTTTTAGATGCGTGTATGGATCCGTCTGTTGGACCCCAAACCAAACCCCCAAAACATCACTGCCCCGGGGGGAGTTTTTTGGGGGTTAAATTGTCCGCCGGGGTCCTGCACTTTTTCCCTCTGGGGCACAGGTAACTCTGTTCCCGCCCGTTTTAAACCCCCTTAGCTACCGGGGAATAAGCGATCACAAACAGCTAAAGGGGTATTACAAGGGGGAAAGCTCCTCCCTCGGAACCCCAGCAAAAAGAAATTAGGGGTTCCGTCATTGCCAAAGGGAACCTGGGGTCAGACAATTACCTTCAGGATTTCAGGACATCATCCCGCCGGCCCCTGCCTAACGGGGGGTGTCCCGGGCAGTAAAAAAATTGATAGTTTTGGATAAAACAAATTTCAGCATAGACCAAAGATGGGAATTATTCAACATAAAAAAAATTTATAAACTGGGAAACCCCCAAAAAGCTTCAGAACACTGAACCAATTAGAACCAATACAAAAGCAAAATGCTTTTATACTTTTTTTCCATGGCGACGTTTAACCATCATGCCCGCAATGCCTAAATGCATTTAGGGGATGGTGACTCACCCGACAAACCCGAAAAACTGTTTTTTTCCCCTTTACTCCCCGGGCTGTCTTGGGGGGGGAGGGGGACCATTAAACACAATGAATGCCCCTTTCTACTTTCCCTATTACAGGGTAGGAGGAGCTCACCCCCGTCACAGGGGGAAAGCAGCATGAGCCAGCAGTAATAAACGGGTTTGGGCCCATGTCAAAAAAATCGTGCAGGCTCACAAAAAACCCGCACAAACTCCAAATGTTTCCCTAACGGTTCCCTTTTTCGGGAAAAGGGACTTGCCACTAAAAGGGCGTATGGGTACATCCCCTTTTGTCAGGAAGGGGTTTAAAAAAAAGAAACCCGACCAAAATACTCATCCCTTTCCCGGTGACATATTCCAGCAAACCCCCAGAGCTACCAAAACCCCCCACCAGGGGGCCCAAACACGGTCTTTGGGGCCATGTGCCATTTTATGTGAAACAAGATCGCTAGGTCATAATTGCCTTTTACAGTCATGGGAAGCATGAAAGATGAAAGTCACTGCATTGGGGGAAAAGGGGAGTACAAAGTCATTTTTTTAAAATTTTTTAAAGGGAATTCCAGGCTTTTAGATCACCCCACTCAAAACCGAGCCTCGTAGGCCAAAAACCCCGGGCCCGCCATTTTCATTATATGTGGCCCGGAGAGCTTTTGACAAAAGTGAGAAAAAGGGGTAGACAAAAAATAATGGGTGACGTTTGGGCCCCCAGTAAACAAAGTACTACACCTGCTATAAAGGGTTTTCTGAATATCTTAATAGGGTTGTCCAGTGGATATAAAAACATAGGGGGCAGAAATTTTTCAAAAATGTTTTTAAATTTTAGACCCGTTTTAAACTTAGGAACCCCCCTTTGACAGTCCTTTAAAAAGCGGGAAATTTAAACATAGTGGGTTTAAAATCTGGGGCCGGTTAGAACTTTTCTATTTAAGCTTTTTACCATCCCCCCCCTTTAAATTTTGGGTTACTTTTACGGCAGAATTTGGTCGCACAACCTGGCGCATTTTTTGTCGCATTTAAGCCATGCCCTCTTTCTGCAAAACCACAGCCCTTTTTACGAAGCCACACCCCTTTTGTCGGACACGGCGCAGAAGCGTCTGAAACCGTCTAAAACACATAATAAATGTGTCGAAAAGCTTGTTTTTGGCGCAAATTGAGCCAGAATTCAGGCGCAACTGCCTTGATAAATCTGCCCCATAGAGTGACGATAGAAAAAAAAAAAAAAAAAACTGAGAAAACCCATATACTTCCCTTCCTGTTCACCTCCATTCTAGTGCTGACTCTGCAGTCATCTCTCCCTGGTCTTTTTTATATTTTTCCAGCAGAGGTCGGAGCATTGCAACTCCTCCAAGCTGTGAGGTAGGGCAACGGCACATGGTGATGTTCCGACCTTCGCTGGCAGAAGAAAACAGAAAATCAGGGAGGCAACCGCATAACCAGCGCTGGAGTGGAGAGGAGGAAGAAGGTGAGGATGAGGGGTTTTTATTTGTGCAGCATTACCTTTATTTATATATGTTTTCAAATTAAAGAGAACCTGTCAGGTGATTTATGCTGCCTCATCTGACAGCAGAAAGTGAAGGAGAGGAACTGAGCTCTGTGGTATAAAGGGTTATATGATAGAGGGAGAGAAGCTGAGCTCTGTGATATATAGGGTTATATGATAGAGGAGAGAAGCTGAGCTCTGTGATATATAGGGTTATATGATAGAGGGAGAGAAGCTGAGCTCTGTGATATATAGGGTTATATGATAGAGGGAGAGAAGCTGAGCTCTGTGATATATAGGGTTATATGATAGAGGGAGAGAAGCTGAGCTCTGTGATATATAGGGTTATATGATAGAGGGAGAGAAGCTGAGCTCTGTGATATATAGGGTTATATGATAGAGGGAGAGAAGCTGAGCTCTGTGATATATAGGGTTATATGATAGAGGGAGAGAAGCTGAGCTCTGTGATATATAGGGTTATATGATAGAGGGAGAGAAGCTGAGCTCTGTGATATATAGGTTTATATGATAGAGGGAGAGGAGCCGAGCTCTGTGATATATATGGTTATTTAATAGAGGAGAGAAGCGGAGTTCTGTGATGTATAGGGTTATAAGATAGCTTAAGCTCTGTGATATATACAGTCGAGGAAATCATTATTTGATCCCTTGCTGATTGTGTAAGTTTGCCCACTGACAAAGACATGAACAGTCTATAATTTTAAGGGTAGGTTAATTTTAACATTGAGAGATAGAATATCCAAAATAAAATCTAAACAACCACATTGTATAATTTATGTAAATTTATTTGCATTTTGCAGTGAGAAATAAGTATTTAATCCCTCTGACAAACAAGATTTAACCCCTTAACGACCGCGCACAGTCTTTTGACGGCGGCCGGTGCGGGTCGTTCGTCTGCAGCAACGTCTTTTGGCATCGCTGCAGACAATGGAGTTTGCGGCGCCCAGGTGCTGCAGCTGTGCTGAGATCGGGGCTGTACTACACAGCCCTGATCCCAGAGCATCTCCTGAGAGCACCGGGGAGCAGGGGAACCTCCGCAACCCGGTGCTTTAACCCTTTGATTGCGACATATCGTCACCACAGCGCAATCAAAGGGTTCCCCTGCTCTGTTGGGTGATCGGAACACCCGGTGACCCAACAGAGCCCGGGGAACCTAGAGTGGCCCCAGAGCTGTCTGTGTATGAAGCCAGTGACCAGGGCACACTCTGTGCTGTCCAGATCACTGCCTGTTTCAAAGTGACACAGATGAGAATGTATTAGCATATATGAATATGCTAATACATTACTAAGTATAAAAAAAAAAAAAAAATTAAAAAATGTAAAGCAGTTCTCCCTTCATGGGAGTAAAAAAATAAGGAAAAAAAAAAAACAGAAAAAGTGTAAGAAAAAAAGAAAAAATAAATATTTAGTAAAAAATAATTGTGCAGAAATTACACACACAAAAAACCCTACACATATTAGGTGTCCACACGACCGTAATAACCTGTAGCATTAATCTAACAAGTTATTAGGTGTGAAATGTGAATGGTGTAAAAAAAAGTAATAAAAAAAACAAAATTTAAAAATAAAATAAAAAATACTGCAATTATTTATAAGTGAACTTAAACTATTCCCCCATAAAGTACAACTTGTCTCGAATAAAACAAGGCCTCATACAACTGCATCATTGAAAAGTTAAAAAAGTTACAACTGTTGAAACGCAAGGAGGCAAAAACTAAAAAATGTTCTGGTCATTAACTACTTTTCAGGCGTTCGGCTTAAGGGGTTTTCTCATCACTGCCTTTCGCAGAGTTCAGCTGTTTCTGTCTCTTACAGCTTCAAATCCAGGAGTGGGTCTCTCCTCCCAATAGGCATGTCTTCCCTCACTGAAGACTTGACAGTATCATTCTGTGTGAGCAGTGGAAAGGAGAGAATGTCACAGCTCTGCAGACCTCCTGCAGTGGTCAGTTCTCATGTTTGCAGAGCTGTCACCTCCCTCCCAGGCTCCCTATAACCAGAACACCTGCTTTGGTGTAAACAGTTATACATACAGTCTGAACTGATGAAACAAATGTGAGAAATGCACTCTGCCCCCCTCCTTTCCCCCATTATCAGGCAGGAGGTAGAGGGGGAGCAGACTGTATAAGGCTGTGTTATATGGGGGGAGAGAGTGAATCTAACAGCTAGAGACTCAGTAATTGCCTAGATCCTTCACAAAGAGCCATCACTGGGAGAGGAGCACAGAGGAGCTCAGCAGCCTTTATCATACAGACACAACCATCACAACAAGCTGGGAGCTTGTTTCATTTTTATTATCCACAGCCCAGAGCGGAGTGAGCATAGAGTGCAGGCAGCCAATCACAGCACAGGGGGCGTGTCCCATCCAGAGGGCATGAAAGATCAGTCAGATAATCAAAGAAAAGGGGGCATGGCCTATCCTCAGGCTGCAGTTTTAGTTGTAGAACACACAGATTAGCTTATATCTGCTATACTAAGTGATTTAGGTAATGCAAACCAATTGCAAAAGTGATTATTTTTACTGTCCCCATCATTACAGATTTGATCTTTGTAGCGAGAAAACCCCTTTAATACTTGGTTGCAAAACCCTTGTTGGCAAGCACAGCAGTCAGATGTTTTCTGGAGTTGTACTCCCAGTATATAAGAGCTGTATATAGTGCAGGGATCGTATTCTCATTATGTAAGAGTCTTATATAGAGTAGGAGTTGTACTCACAGTAAATAAGAGCTGTATATAGTGCAGGGACAGGTTACTCACAGTGCATAAGAACTGTATATAGTGCAGGGGTTGTACTCACAGTATATAAGAGCTGTATATAGTACAGGGGTTGTACTCGCAGTATATAAGAGCTGTATATAGTACAGGGGTTGTACTCGCAGTATATAAGAGCTGTATATAGTGCAGGGGTTGTACTCGCAGTATATAAGAGCTGTATATAGTACAGGGGTTGTACTCACAGTAAATAAGAGCTGTATATTGTGCAGGGACAGGGTTTACTCCCAGTAAATAGTGAGCATTGTATATAAGTAAGGACAGGGGTTACTCCCAGTATATAGAGCTGTATATATATAGGGCGTACTCCCAGTATATATGAGCTGTGTATACACACAGGGAGTGTTACTCACAGTATATAAGGAGCTGTTACAGTACAGAGGAGGTTGTACTCACAGTATATAAGGAGCTGTGTACAGTACAGAGCATTACTCCAGTATATAGGAGCTGTGTACAGTTAACAGATCTAAGGTTATATTCCAGTATATGAGAGAGCTGTATACACACAGGGCAGGTTACTCCCAGTATATAGGAGCTGTGTACAGTACAGAGCAGGTTACTCCCAGTATATAGGATCTGTATTTAGTGCAGGGCAGGTTACTCCCAGTATATAGATCTGTATATAGTGCAGGGTTTACTCCCAGTATAAAGAGCTATATATAGTCAGGGTGTACTCCAGTATATAAGACTATAGTGCAGGGCATGTTACTCCAGTATATAGATCTGTATATAGTGCAGGGGTTACTCCAGTATTAAGTGCATATAGTCGGAGTTACTCCAGTATATAAAGCTGTATATAGTACAGGGGTTGTACTCGCAGTATATAGAGCGCATATAGTCAGGGGTTACTCCCAGTATTATAGAGCTGTATATATCAGGAGGTTACTCCCAGTATAAGACTGATATAGTAGCAGGAGGTTTACTCCAGTATATAAGGAGCTGTATATAGTGTAAGGGCAGTTATAACGTTCCCAGTATATAGGAGCTGTATATAGTGCAAGGGCAGTTACTCCCCAGTATATAAGAGACTGTATATAGTGCAGGGCAGGTTACTCCCAGTATATAGGAGCTGTATATAGTGCAGGGCAGGTTACTCCCAGTATATAGGAGCTGTATATAGTGCAGGGCAGGTTACTCCCAGTATATAGGAGCTGTATATAGTGCAGGGCAGGTTACTCCCAGTATATAGGAGCTGTATATAGTGCAGGGCAGGTTACTCCCAGTATATAGGAGCTGTGTACAGTGCATGGCAGGTTACTCCCAGTATATAGGAGCTGTGTACAGTGCATGGCAGGTTACTCCCAGTATATAGGCGCTGTGTACAGTGCATGGCAGGTTACTCCCAGTATATAGGCGCTGTGTACAGTTCATGGCAGGTTACTCCCAGTATATAGGCGCTGTGTACAGTACAGGGCAGGTTACTCCCAGTATATAGGCGCTGTATATACTGCAGGGCAGGTTACTCCCAGTATATAGGAGCTTTATATAGTGCAGGGCTTGTACTCGCTCTATATAACAGCTATATACAGTGCAGGGCAGGTTACTCCCAGTATATAGGAGCTGTATATAGTGTAGGGCAGGTTACTCCCAGTATATAGGAGCTGTGTACAGTACAGTGCAGGTTACTCCCAGTATATAGGAGCTGTGTACAGTACAGGGCAGGTTACTCCCAGTATATAGGAGCTGTGTACAGTACAGGGCAGGTTACTCCCAGTATATAGGAGCTGTGTACAGCACAGGGCAGGTTACTCCCAGTATATAGGAGCTGTGTATAGTGCAGGGCAGGTTACTCCCAGTATATAAGAGCTGTAATGAGACAGGGCAGGTTACTCCCAGTATATAGGAGCTGTGTATAGTGCAGGGCAGGTTACTCCCAGTATATAGGAGCTGTATATAGTGCAGGGCAGGTTACTCCCAGTATATAGGAGCTGTGTACAGTGCAGGGCAGGTTACTCCCAGTATATAGGCGCTGTGTACAGTACAGGGGCAGGTTACTCCCAGTATATAGGCGCTGTGTACATTACAGGGGCAGGTTACTCCCAGTATATAGGCGCTGTGTACAGTACAGGGACAGGTTACTCCCAGTATATAGGTGCTGTGTACAGTACAGGGCAGGTTACTCACAGTACATAGGCGCTGTATATACTGCAGGGCAGGTTAATCCCAGTATAGAGGAACTGTGTACAGCACAGGGCAGGTTACTCCCAGTATATAGGAGCTGTATATAGTGCAGGGTTTGTACTCCCTGTATATACTAGCTGTATATAGTTCAGGGCAGGTTACGCCCAGTATATAGGAGCTGTATATAGTGCAGGGCAGGTTACTCCCAGTATATAGCAGCTGTATACAGTACAGGGCAGGTTACTGCCAGTATATAGGAGCTGTTTAAAGTATAGGGCAGGTTACTCCCAGTATATAAGAGCTGTGTACAGTACAGGTAACTACCAGAATAAAGGAGCTTTGTACAGAACAGCGCAGTTAACTCCCAGTATATAGGAGCTGTATATAGTGCAGGGTTTGTACTGTATAGTGCAGGGCTTGTACTCGCTCTATATAACAGCTATATACAGCACAGGGCAGGTTACTCCCAGTATATAGGAGCTGTGTACAGTACAGGGCAGGTTACTCCCAGTATATAGGAGCTGTGTACAGCACAGGGCAGGTTACTCCCCGTATATAGGAGCTGTGTACAGCACAGGGCAGGTTACTCCCCGTATATAGGAGCTGTGTACAGTATAGGGCAGGTTACTCGCAGTATATAGGAGCTGTGTACAGTGCAGGGCTTGTACTCACTGTATATAACAGCTATATACAGTATAGGGTAGGTTACTCCCCGTATATAGGAGCTGTGTACAGTATAGGGCAGGTTACTCGCAGTATATAGGAGCTGTGTACAGTGCAGGGCTTGTACTCACTGTATATAACAGCTATATACAGTACAGGGCAGGTTACTCACAGTAATAAGCCACCACAGGGTCCCTCTTGTCATGCTCCTGCGCGGTCCTCAGGTGATGCTGCAGGGACTTGAACTGTGCGGGTAGAGGTGGCAGCGGGGCGGCCATGTCTCTCCTATGGGCAGCAGCTACTGACAGACACAACAGCTGCTCTTCCGCTTCCGCCGTCTGGAGGAGGACGCGCAGTGACGGAGCAGGGAGGCGGGATCTGTTACCACAGCGACCGGGACTCTATCACGTGTGAGAGCGATCGTAGTGATAACAGGGAACCTGGCAGCGTCCTGACAGGAAGAAAGCTGCGCGCGCAGTGTAATAGAGGAGGACTATGGGCTCAGTGTAATAGAGGAGGACTATGCGCTCAGTGTAATAGAGGAGGACTATGCGCTCAGTGTAATAGAGGAGGACTATGCGCTCAGTGTAATAGAGGAGGACTATGGGCTCAGTGTAATAGAGGAGGACTATGCGCTCAGTGTAATAGCGTAGGACAATGCGCTCAGTGTAATATAGGAGGACTATGCGCTCAGTGTAATAGAGGAGGACTATGCGCTCAGTGTAATAGAGGAGGACTATGCGCTCAGTGTAATAGAGGAGGACTATGCGCTCAGTGTAATAGAGGAGGACTATGCGCTCAGTGTAATAGAGGAGGACTATGCGCTCAGTGTAATAGAGGAGGACTATGGGCTCAGTGTAATAGAGGAGGACTATGGGCTCAGTGTAATAGAGGAGGACTATGCGCTCAGTGTAATAGAGGAGGACTATGGGCTCAGTGTAATAGAAGAGGA
Source organism: Phyllomedusa bahiana (assembly GCA_025379985.1). Taxonomy (NCBI): domain Eukaryota; kingdom Metazoa; phylum Chordata; class Amphibia; order Anura; family Hylidae; genus Phyllomedusa; species Phyllomedusa bahiana. The sequence continues at coordinate 32,123 of JAODAL010030569.1, forward strand.
CTATGCGCTCAGTGTAATAGAAGAGGACTATGCGCTCAGTGTAATAGAAGAGGACTATGCGCTCACTGTAATAGAGGAGGACTATGCGCTCAGTGTAATAGAGGAGGACTATGCGCTCAGTGTAATAGTGGAGGACTATGCGCTCAGTGTAATAGAGGAGGACTATGGGCTCAGTGTAATAGAGGAGGACTATGCGCTCAGTGTAATAGAGGAGGACTATGCGCTCAGTGTAATAGAGGAGGACTATGCGCTCAGTGTCATAGAGGATGACTATGCGCTCAGTGTAATAGAGGAGGACTATGCGCTCAGTGTAATAGAGGAGGACTATGCGCTCAGTGTAATAGAGGAGGACTATGGGCTCAGTGTAATAGAAGAGGACTATGCGCTCAGTGTAATAGAGGAGGACTATGGGCTCAGTGTAGTGGTGGATGGCTATGGGCTCAGTGTAGTGGTGGAGGATGACTATGGGCTCAGTGTAGTGGTGGAGGATGACTATGGGCTCAGTGTAGTAGTGGAGGATGGCTATGGGCTCAGTGTAGTGGTGGAGGACTATGCGCTCAGTGTAATAGAGGAGGACTATGGGCTCAGTGTAATAGAGGAGGACTATGCGCTCAGTGTAATAGAGGAGGACTATGGGCTCAGTGTAATAGAGGAGGACTATGGGCTCAGTGTAATAGAGGAGGACTATGGGCTCAGTGTAATAGAGGAGGACTATGCGCTCAGTGTAATAGAGGAGGACTATGCGCTCAGTGTAATAGAGGAGGACTATGCGCTCAGTGTAATAGAGGAGGACTATGCGCTCAGTGTAATAGAGGAGGACTATGGGCTCAGTGTAATAGAGGAGGACTATGCGCTCAGTGTAATAGAGGAGGACTATGGGCTCAGTGTAATAGAGAAGGACTATGTGCACAGTGTAATAGAGGAGGACTATGTGCACAGTGTAATAGAGGAGGACTATGCGCTCAGTGTAATAGAGGATGACTATGGGCTCAGTGTAGTGGAGGATGACTATGGGCTCAGTGTAGTGGAGGATGACTATGGGCTCAGTGTAGTGGTGGATGACTATGGGCTCAGTGTAGTGGTGGAGGATGACTATGGGCTCAGTGTAATAGAGGAGGACTATGCGCTCAGTGTAATAGAGGAGGACTATGCGCTCAGTGTAATAGAGGAGGACTATGCGCTCAGTGTAATAGAGGAGGACTATGCGCTCAGTGTAATAGAGGAGGACTATGGGCTCAGTGTAATAGAGGAGGACTATGCGCTCAGTGTAATAGAGGAGGACTATGCGCTCAGTGTAATAGAGGAGGACTATGGGCTCAGTGTAATAGAAGAGGACTACGCGCTCAGTGTAATAGAGGAGGATGACTATGGGCTCAGTGTAATAAGAGGTAGGCACTATGCTGCTCAGTGTAATAGAGGAGGCTATGGGCTCAGTGTAATAGAGGAGGACTATAGGCTCAGTGAAAACGAAGAGGACTATGCGCTCAGTGTAATAGAGGAGGACTATGCGCTCAGTGTAATAGAGGAGGACTATGCGCTCAGTGTAATAGAGGAGGACTATGCGCTCAGTGTAATAGAGGAGGACTATGCGCTCAGTGTAATAGAGGAGGACTATGCGCTCAGTGTAATAGAGGAGGACTATGGGCTCAGTGTAATAGAGGAGGACAATGCGCTCAGTGTAATAGAGGAGGACTATGCGCTCAGTGTAATAGAGGAGGACTATGGGCTCAGTGTAATAGAGGAGGACTATGCGTTCAGTGTAATAGAGGAGGACTATGGGCTCAGTGTAATAGAGGAGGACTATGGGCTCAGTGTAATAGAGGAGGACTATGCGCTCAGTGTAATAGAGGAGGACTATGGGCTCAGTGTAATAGAGGAGGACTATGGGCTCAGTGTAATAGAGGAGGACTATGCGCTCAGTGTAATAGAGGAGGACTATGGGCTCAGTGTAATAGAGGAGGACTATGCGCTCAGTGTAATAGAGGAGGACTATGGACTCAGTGTAATAGAGGAGGACTATGCGCTCAGTGTAATAGAGGAGGACTATGCGCTCAGTGTAATAGAGGAGGACTATGGGCTCAGTGTAATAGAGGAGGACTATGCGCTCAGTGTAATAGAGGAGGACTATGCGCTCAGTGTAATAGAGGAGGACTATGCGCTCAGTGTAATAGAGGAGGACTATGGGCTCAGTGTAATAGAGGAGGACTATGCGCTCAGTGTAATAGAGGAGAGGACTATGCGCTCAGTGTAAAAGAGGAGGACTATGCGCTCAGTCTAATAGAGGAGGACCATGGGCTCAGAGTAATAGAGGAGGACTATGCGCTCAGTGTAATAGAGAAGGACTATGCGCTCAGTGTAATAGAGGAGGACTATGGGCTCAGTGTAATAGAGGAGGACTATGCGCTCAGTGTAATAGAGGAGGACTATGCGCTCAGTGTAATAGAGGAGGACTATGCGCTCAGTGTAATAGAGGAGGACTATGGGCTCAGTGTCATAGAGGAGGACTGTGGGCTCAGTGTAATAGAGGGGACTATGCGCTCAGCGTAATAGAGGAGGACTATGCGCTCAGTGTAATAGAGGAGGACTATGCGCTCAGTGTAATAGAGGAGGACTATGGGCTCAGTGTAATAGAGGAGGACTATGCGCTCAGTGTAATAGAGGAGGCTATGGGCTCAGTGTAATAGAGGAGGACTATGCGCTCAGTGTAATAGAAGAGGACTATGCGCTCAGTGTAATAGAGGAGGACTATGCGCTCAGTGTAATAGAGGAGGACTATGCGCTCAGTGTAATAGAGGAGGACTATGCGCTCAGTGTAATAGAGGAGGACTATGGGCTCAGTGTAATAGAGGAGGACTATGCGCTCAGTGTAATAGAGGAGGACTATGGGCTCAGTGTAATAGAGGAGGACTATGGGCTCAGTGTAGTGGAGGATGACTATGGGCTCAGTGTAGTGGTGGAGGATGACTATGGGCTCAGTGTAGTGGTGGAGGATGACTATGGGCTCAGTGTAGTGGTGGAGGATGACTATGGGCTCAGTGTAGTGGTGGAGGATGACTATGGGCTCAGTGTAGTGGAGGATGACTATGGGCTCAGTGTAATAGAGGAGGACTATGGGCTCAGTGTAATAGAGGAGGACTATGCGCTCAGTGTAATAGAGGAGGACTATGCGCTCAGTGTAATAGAGGAGGACTATGCGCTCAGTGTAATAGAGGAGGACTATGCGCTCAGTGTAATAGAGGAGGACTATGCGCTCAGAGTAATAGAGGAGAACTATGGGCTCAGTGTAGTAGAGGATGACTATGGGCTCAGTGTAGTGGAGGATGACTATGGGCTCAGTGTAATAGAGGAGGACTATGGGCTCAGTGTAATAGAGGAGGACTATGCGCTCAGTGTAATAGAGGAGGACTATGCGCTCAGTGTAATAGAGGAGGACTATGCGCTCAGTGTAATAGAGGAGGACTATGGGCTCAGTGTAATAGAGGAGGACTATGCGCTCAGTGTAATAGAGGAGGACTATGGGCTCAGTGTAATAGAGGAGGACTATGCGCTCAGTGTAATAGAGGAGGACTATGCGCTCAGTGTAATAGAGGAGGACTATGCGCTCAGTGTAATAGAGGAGGACTATGGGCTCAGTGTAATAGAGGAGGACTATGGGCTCAGTGTAATAGAGGAGGACTATGGGCTCAGTGTAATAGAGGAGGACTATGGGCTCAGTGTAGTGGTGGATGGCTATGCGCTCAGTGTAGAGGAGGACTATGCGCTCAGTGTAATAGAGGAGGACTATGGGCTCAGTGTAATAGAGGAGGACGATGGGCTCAGTGTAATAGAGGAGGACTATGCGCTCAGTGTAATAGAGGATGACCATGGGCTCAGTGTAATAGAGGAGGACTATGCGCTCAGTGTAATAGAGGAGGACTATGGGCTCAGTGTAATAGAGGAGGACTATGCGCTCAGTGTAATAGAGGAGGACTATGCGCTCAGTGTAATAGAGGAGGACTATGCGCTCAGAGTAATAGAGGAGGACTATGCGCTCAGTGTAATAGAGGAGGACTATGCGCTCAGTGTAATAGTGGATGACTATGGGCTCAGTGTAGTGGTGGATGACTATGGGCTCAGTGTAGTTGTGGAGGATGGCTATGGGCTCAGTGTAGTGGAGGAGGATGACTATGGACTCAGTGTAGTGGTGGATGACTATGGGCTCAGTGTAGTGGAGGAGGACTATGCGCTCAGTGTAATAGAGGAGGACTATGGGCTCAGTGTAATAGAGGAGGACTATGCGCTCAGTGTAATAGAGGAGGACTATGCGCTCAGTGTAATAGAGGAGGACTATGCGCTCAGTGTAATAGAGGAGGACTATGCGCTCAGTGTAATAGAGGAGGACTATGCGCTCAGTGTAATAGAGGAGGAATATGCGCTCAGTGTAATAGAGGAGGCCTTTGTGCTCAGTGTATTAGAGGATGACTATGGGCTCAGTGTAATAGAGGAGGACTATGGCTCAGTGTAATAGAGGAGGACTATGGACTCAGTGTAATAGAGGGGGACTATGGGCTCAGTGTAATAGAGGATGACTATGCGCTCAGTGTAATAGAGGATGACTATGGGCTCAGTGTAGTGGTGGATGACTATGGACTCAGTGTAATAGAGGAGGACTATGCGCTCAGTGTAATACAGGAGGACTATGCGCTCAGTGTAATATAGGAGGAGTATGCGCTCAGTGTAATAGAGGAGGACTATGCGCTCAGTGTTAATAGAGAGGATATGGGGTCAGTGTAATAGAGGATGACTATGGACTCAGTGTAGTGGAGGAGGACTATGGGCTCAGTGTAAAACAAGGGAGATATGCGCTCAGTGTAATACAGGAGGACTATGCGCTCAGTGTAATATAGGAGGAGTATGCGCTCAGTGTAATAGAGGAGGAATATGCGCTCAGTGTAATAGAGGAGTACTATGGGCTCAGTGTAATAGAGGAGGACTATGCGCTGAGTGTAATAGAGGAGGATTATGCGCTCAGTGTAATAGAGAAGAACTATGGGCTCAGTGTAGTGGTGGAGGATGACTTTGGGCTCAGTGTAGTGGTGAAGGATGACTATGGGCTCAGTGTAGTAGAGGATGACTATGGGCTCAGTGTAATAGAGGAGGACTATGCGCTCAGTGTAGTGGTGGAGGGTGGCTGTGGGCTCAGTGTAGTGTTGGAGGAAGACTATGGGCTCAGTGTAATAGAGGAGGAATATGCGCTCAGTGTAATAGAGGGAGGACTATGGAGCCAGTGTAATAGAGGAGAATTGGGCTCAGTGTAATAGAGGAGGACTGTGGGCTCAGTGTAGTAGAGGAGGATTTGCACTCAGTGTAAATAGAGGAGGACTATGCGCTCAGTGTAATAGAGGAGCCAGATACAGGGGAGGAGGAAGAGCCAGATACAGGAGAGGAGGAGGAGCCAGATACAGGAGAGGAGGAGCCAGATACAGGGGAGGAGGAGCCAGATACAGGAGAGGAGGAGCCAGATACAGGAGAGGAGGAGCCAGATACAGGAGAGGAGGGTGGAGCCAATACAGATAGAGGAGGAGCAGATACAGGGGAGGAGGAGGAGCCAGAAACAGGGGAGGAGGAAGAGCCAGATACAGGAGAGGAGGAGCCAGATACAGGAGAGGAGGAGCCAGATACAGGAGAGGAGGAGGAGCCAGATACAGGGGAGGAGGAGGAGCCAGATACAGGGGAGGAGGAAGAGCCAGATACAGGAGAGGAGGAGCCAGATACAGGAGAGGAGGAGGAGCCAGATACAGGGGAGGAGGAGGAGCCAGATACAAAGGAGAAGCCAGATACAGGAGAAGAGGAGGAGGAGCCAAATACAGGAGTGGAGGAGCCAGATAGAGGAGGAGGAGCCAGATGAAGGAGAGGAGGAGGAGCCATATACAGGAGAGGAGGGAGAGCCAGATACAGGGGGGGAGGAGGAGCCAGAAACAGGGGAGGAGGAGCCAGATACAGGAGAGGAGGAGGAGCCAGATACAGGAGAGGAGGAGGAGCCAGATACAGGAGAGAAGGGAGAGCCAGATACAGGAGAGAAGGGAGAGCCAGATACAGGAAGGGAGGAGGGGCCAGATACAGGGGAGGAGGAGCCAGATACAGGAGAGGAGGAGACAGATACAGGAGAGGAGGAGACAGATACAGGAGAGGAGGAGGAGCCAGATACAAGAGTGGAGGGAGAGCCAGATACAAGAGAGGAGGGAGAGCCAGATACAAGGGAGGAGGAGCCTGATACAGGAGAGGAGGAGCCTGATACAGGAGAGGAGGAGCCAGATACAAGAGAGGAGGAGGAGCAGATACAGGGGAGGAGGAGGAGCCAGAAACAGGGGAGGAGGAGGAGCAGATACAGGGGAGGAGGAGGAGCCAGAAACAGGGGAGGAGGAGGAGCAGATACAGGGGAGGAGGAGGAGCCAGAAACAGGGGGGAGGAGGAGCCAGAAACAAGGGAGGAGGAGGAGCCAGAAAGAGGGGGGGAGGAGGAGCCAGAGACAAAGGAGGAACCAGATCCAGGAGAGGAGGAGGAGCCAGATACAAGGGAGGAGGAGGAGCCAGAAACAGGGGAGCAGGAGGAGCCAGATACAAGAGAGGAGGAGGAGACAGAAACAGGAGAGCAGGAGGAGCCAGATACAGGAGAGGAGGAGGAGCCAGATACAGGAGAGCAGGAGGAGCCAGATACAGGAGAGGAGGAGCCAGATACAGGAGAGGAGGAGCCAGATACAGGAGAGGAGGAGGAGCCAGATACAGGAGAGGAGGAGGAGCCAGATACAGGGGAGGAGGAGCCAGAAACAGGGGAGGAGGAGCCAGATACAGGAGAGGAGGAGGAGCCAGATACAAGAGAGCAGGAAGAGCCAGATACAGGAGAGCAGGAGCCAGATACAGGAGAGGAGGAGCCAGATACAGGAGAGGAGGAGGAGCCAGATACAGGAGAGGAGGAGGAGCCAGATAGAGGAGAGCAGGAGGAGCCAGATACAGGGGAGGAGGAGGAACCAGATACAGGAGAGCAGGAGCCAGAAACAGGGGAGGAGGAAGAGCCAGATACAGGAGAGGAGGAGGAGCCAGATACAGGAGAGGAGGAGCCAGATACAGGAGAGGAGGAGCCAGAAACAAGAGAGCAGGAGAGACGATACAGGGAGGAAGAGACGATACAGGGAGGAAGAGGAGCAGATACAGGAGGAGCCAGATACAGGGGAGGAGGAGCCAGATACAGGAGAGCAGGAGGAGCCAGATACAGGGGAGGAGGAGCCAGATACAGGAGAGGAGGAGGAGCCAGATACAGGAGAGGAGGAGGAGCCAGATAGAGGAGAGCAGGAGGAGCCAGATACAGGAGAGGAGGAGGAGCCAGATACAAGAGAGGAGGAGGAGCCAGATACAGGAGAGCAGGAGCCAGATACAGGAGAGGAGGAGCCAGATACAGGAGAGGAGGAGCCAGATACAGGAGAGGAGGAGCCAGATACAGGGGAGGAGGAGGAGCCAGATACAGGAGAGGAGGAGCCAGATACAGGAGAGGAGGAGGAGCCAGATACAGGAGAGGAGGAGGAGCCAGATACAGGAGAGGAGGAGGAGCCAGATACAGGGGAGGAGGAGGAGCCAGATACAGGGGAGGAGGAGGAGCCAGATACGAGGAGGAGCCAGATACAGGAGGGGAGAAGCCAGATACAGCAGGGGAGAAGCCAGATACAGAGGAGGAGCCAGATAAAGGAGAGGAGGAGCCAGATGAAGGAGAGGAGGAGCCAGATACAGGAGGGGAGGAGCCAGATACAGGAGAGGACGAGCCAGATACAGGAGAGGAATGAGGTATCCATGATACAGGGAAGGAATGAGGGATCATATAACAGGAGAGGAGGAGCCAGATACAGGAGAGGAGGAGCCAGATACAGGAGAGGAGGAGCCAGATACAGGAGGGGAGAAGCCAGATACAGAGGAGAAGCCAGATACAGGTGAGGAGGGAGTCAGAATACAGGAAGGAGAAGCCCAGCAACAGAGGGGAGGATCCAGATACAGAAGGGAGAGTCCAGATACAGGAGGGGAGAAGCCAGATACAGGGGAGGGGGAGGAGCCAGATACAGGTGAGGAGGAGCCAGATACAGGAGAGGAGGAGCCAGATACAGGAGAGGAGGAGCCAGATACAGGAGGGGAGAAGCCAGATACAGAGGAGAAGCCAGATACAGGAGAGGAGGAGCCAGATACAGGAGAGGAGGAGCCAGATACAGGAGAGGAGGAGCCAGATACAGGAGGGGAGAAGCCAGATACAGGAGGGGAGAAGCCAGATACAGAGGAGAAGCCAGATAAAGGAGAGGAGGAGCCAGATACAGGAGAGGAGGAGCCAGATACAGGAGAGGAGGAGCCAGATACAGGAGAGGAGGAGCCAGATACAGGAGAGGAGGAGGAGCCAGATACAGGAGAGGAGGAGGAGCCAGATACAGGGGAGGAGGAGCCAGATACAGGAGAGGAGGAGCCAGATACAGGAGAGGAGGAGCCAGATACAGGAGAGGAGGAGACAGACTTCTTTGCATCTTTGGACATTGTGTTTCCTATTTTTTCTCAAATCTCAAGAACAAAAAATGAAAACACTATGAACATAACGGCTTAACAAGACATAGTGAAACCCAGTGCGATTGGGGATAAATATTGGCAGATCTTCCGCCTACTTCGCTTTAAGCTGTGAACACGTTGGCTGCACGACTCAGATATTCCAATAAAGGATGAAGCTATATGGGACATCGCGTCTGCAGACATCACACAGAAGATCCTGCAGAACATGGTTAGAGATGACACAGAAGATCCTGCAGAACTTTGTTATATATCACACAGAACATCCTGCAGAACATGGTTAGAGATCACACAGAACATCCTGCAGAACATGGTTAGAGATGACACAGAACATCCAGCAGAACATGGTTAGAGATCACACAGAACATCCAGCAGAACATGGTTAGAGATGACACAGAACATCCTGCAGAACATGGTTAGAGATGACACAGAACATCCAGCAGAACATGGTTAGAGATCACACAGAACATCCAGCAGAACATGGTTAGATTTCCCCAGAACATCCAGTAAAAACTGGTTAGAGATCACACAGAACATCCAGCAGAACATGGTTAGAGATCACACAGAACATCCAGCAGAACATGGTTAGAGATGACACAGAACATCCAGTATAATATGGTCAGAGATCACACAGAACATCCAGCAGAAAATGGTTAGAGATCACACAGAACATCCAGCAGAACATGGTTAGAGATGACACAGAACATCCTGCAGAACATGGTTAGAGATCACACAGAACATCCAGAGAAATGGTTAGAGATGACCGAACATTCCCGCAGAACATGGTTTGAGATGACACAGAAATCCTGCAGAAACATGGTTAGAGATGACACAGAACATCCTGAAGAACATGGTTAGAGATCACACAAAACATTCAGCAGAACATGGTTAGAGATCACACAGAACATCCAGCAGAACATGGTTAGAGATCACACAGAACATCCAGCAGAACATGGTTAGAGATCACACAGAACATCCTGCAGAACATGGTTAGAGATGACACAGAACATCCTGCAGAACATGGTTAGAGATCACACAGAACATCCAGTAGAACATGGTTAGAGATCACACAGAACATCCTGCAGAACATGGTTAGAGATCACACAGAACATCCAGTAGAACATGGTTAGAGATCACACAGAACATCCAGCAGAACATGGTTAGAGATGACACAGAACATCCAGCAGAACATGGTTAGAGATCACACAGAACATCCTGCAGAACATGGTTAGAGATGACACAGAACATCCAGCAGAACATGGTTAGAGATCACACAGAACATCCAGCAGAACATGGTTAGAGATCACACAGAACATCCAGCAGAACATGGTTAGAGATGACACAGAACATCCTGCAGAACATGGTTAGAGATCACACAGAACATCCAGCAGAACATGGTTAGAGATGGCTCAGAACATCCAGTAGAATATGGTTAGAGATGACACAGAACATCCAGCAGAATATGGTTAGAGATCACACAGAACATCCAGCAGAACATGGTTAGAGATCACACAGAACATCTGCAGAAAAATGGTTAGAGATGACACAGAACATCCTGCAGAACTTGGTTTAGAGATCACACAGAACATCCAGTTAGAACATGGTTAGAGGATCCACAGAACATCCCGCAGAACATGGTTAGAGATCACACAGAACATCCAGTAGAACATGGTTAGAGATCACATCCAGCAGAACATGGTTAGAGATGACACAGAACATCCAGCAGAACATGGTTAGAGATCACACAGAACATCCAGTAGAACATGGTTAGAGATCACACAGAACATCCAGCAGAACATGGTTAGAGATCACACAGAACATCCAGCAGAACATGGTTAGAGATCACACAGAACATCCAGCAGAACATGGTTAGAGATCACACAGAACATCCAGCAGAACATGGTTAGAGATCACACAGAACATCCAGCAGAACATGGTTAGAGATCACACAGAACATCCAGCAGAACATGGTTAGAGATCACACAGAACATCCAGCAGAACATGGTTAGAGATCACACAGAACATGGTTAGAGATCACACAGAACATCCAGCAGAACATGGTTAGAGATCACACAGAACAGTAGAGATCAAAATGCAGAACAGGTTAGAGTTGACACAGAACATCCAGCAGAACATGGTTAGAGATCACACAGAACATCCAGTAGAACATGGTTAGAGATCACACAGAACATCCAGAAGAACATGGTTAGAGATCACACAGAACATCCAGTAGAACATGGTTAGAGATCACACAAAACATCCAGAGAACATGGTTAGAGATGACACAGAACATCCAGCAGAACATGGAGAGATCACACAGAACATGGTTAGAGATCACACAGAACATCCAGCAGAACATTTGGGAGAATCACCCCAGAACATCCAGCAGAACATGGTTAGAGATACACAGAAATCCAGCAGAACATTGGTTAGAGATACACAGAACATCCGCAGAAACATTTGGGTTTGAGATACACAGAACATCCGCAGAACATGGTTAGAGATGACCAGAACATCCAGCGAACATGGTTAGAGATCAACAGAAATCCAGCGAACATGGTTAGAGATCACACAGACATCCAGCAGAAATGGTTAGAGATACACAAAATCCGCAGAACATGTTAGAGATCAAAAGAACATCCAGTAGAACATGGTTAGAGACACACAGAAATCCAGCAGAACATGGTTAGAGAACACAGAACATCCAGCAGAACATGGTTAAGTAGAAATGGAAAACAGAACATCCAGCAGAACATGGTTAGAGAAAACAACAGAACATCCACAGAAATTTGGTTAGAGTCACACAAACATCCTGCAGAAACATGGTTAAAAGGGTACACAGAACATTTCCCGCGAACATGGTTAGAGATCACACAGAACATCCAGCAGACATGGTTAGAGATCCAAAAGAACATCCTGCAGAAACATGGTTAGAAATGACACAGAACATCCAGCAAACATGGTTAGAGATCACACAGAACATCCCAGAAACATGGTAGAGATGACACAGAACATCCAGCAGAACATGGTTAGAGATCACACAGAACATCCAGCAGAACATGGTTAGAGATCACACAGAACATCCAGCAGAACATGGTTAGAGATCACACAGAACATCCAGTAGAACATGGTTAGAGATCACACAGAACATCCAGCAGAACATGGTTAGAGATGACACAGAACATCCAGCAGAACATGGTTAGAGATCACACAGAACATCCAGCAGAACATGGTTAGAGATCACACAGAACATCCAGCAGAACATGGTTAGAGATCACACAGAACATGGTTAGAGATCACACAGAACATCCAGCAGAACATGGTTAGAGATGACACAGAACATCCAGCAGAACATGGTTAGAGATGACACAGAACATCCAGTATAATATGGTTAGAGATCACACAGAACATCCAGCAGAACATGGTTAGAGATGACACAGAACATCCTGCAGAACATGGTTAGAGATGACACAGAACATCCAGCAGAACATGGTTAGAGATGACACAGAACATCCAGCAGAACATGGTTAGAGATGACACAGAACATCCTGCAGAACATGGTTAGAGATGACACAGAACATCCAGCAGAACATGGTTAGAGATCACACAGAACATCCAGCAGAACATGGTTAGAGATCACACAGAACATCCAGCAGAACATGGTTAGAGATCACACAGAACATCCAGCAGAACATGGTTAGAGATCACACAGAACATCCAGCAGAACATGGTTAGAGATCACACAGAACATCCAGCAGAACATGGTTAGAGATCACACAGAACATCCTGCAGAACATGGTTAGAGATCACACAGAACATCCAGCAGAACATGGTTAGAGATCACACAGAACATCCAGCAGAACATGGTTAGAGATCACACAGAACATCCAGCAGAACATTATTAGAGATCACACAGAACATCCAGCAGAACATGGTTAGAGATGACAATGAATATCCAGCAGAACATGGTTAGAGATCACACAGAACATCCAGCAGAACATGGTTAGAGATCACACAGAACATGGTTAGAGATCACACAGAACATCCAGCAGAACATGGTTAGAGATCACACAGAACATCCAGCAGAACATGGTTAGAGATGACACAGAACATCCAGCAGAACATGGTTAGAGATGACACAGAACATCCAGCAGAACATGGTTAGAGATGACACAGAACATCCAGCAGAACATGGTTAGAGATCACACAGAACATCCAGTAGAACATGGTTAGAGATCACACAGAACATCCAGCAGAACATGGTTAGAGATCACACAGAACATGGTTAGAGATCACACAGAACATCCAGCAGAACATGGTTAGAGATGACACAGAACATCCAGTATAATATGGTTAGAGATCACACAGAACATCCAGCAGAACATGGTTAGAGATCACACAGAACATCCAGCAGAACATGGTTAGAGATCACACAGAACATCCAGCAGAACATGGTTAGAGATCACACAGAACATCCAGCAGAACATGATTAGAGATCACACAGAATATCCAGCAGAACATGGATAGAGATCACACAGAACATCCAGAAAATGGTTAGAGATCACAAGAACATCCTGCAGAACATGGTTAGAGATCACACAGAACATCCTGCAGAAAATGTTTAGAGATCAACAGAACATCGCAGAAATGGGTTAGAGATGACACAGAACATCCAGCAGAACATGGTTAGAGATCACACAGAACATCCAGCAGAACATGGTTAGAGATCACACAGAACATCCAGCAGAACATGGTTAGAGATCACACAGAACATCCAGCAGAACATGGTTAGAGATGACACAGAACATCCAGTAGAACATGGTTAGAGATCACACAGAACATCCAGCAGAACATGGTTAGAGATCACACAGAACATCCAGCAGAACATGGTTAGAGATCACACAGAACATCCAGCAGAACATGGTTAGAGATCACACAGAACATCAACTAGTACAGAAACATGGTTAGAGATCACAAAGAACATCCAGCCAGAACATGGTTAGAAAATGATCTACAGAACATCAAGCAGAACATGGTTAGAGATCACACAGAACATCCAGCAGAACATGGTTAGAGATCACACAGAACATCCAGTAGAACATGGTTAGAGATCACACAGAACATCCAGCAGAACATGGTTAGAGATGAACATGAACATCCAGTAAACATGGTTAGAGATCCCAAAACCAGCAGAACATGGTTAGAGATGACACAGAACATCCAGCAGAACATGGTTAGAGATCACACAGAACATCCAGCAGAACATGGTTAGAGATTTACAAGAAAATCGCCCGAACATGGTTAGAGATACACAGAACATCCAGCGAACATGGTTTGAGATGACACAAAAACATCCAGCAGAACATGGTTAGAGATCACCAGAACATCCAGCAGAACCATGTTAGAGATTACACAGAACATCCAGCAGAACATGGTTAGAGAATCACACAGAACATCCAGAAAATGGTTAGAGATCAACAGAACATCCAGCAGAACAAGGTTAGGTTTACACAGAAATCCTGCCCAAACATGGTTAGAGATGACACAGAACATCCTGCAAGAACATGGTTAGAGATGCCGAACACCAGAACATGGGTTTGAGATCACACAGAACATCCAGCAGAACAAAGGTTAGAGATACACAGAACATCCAGAGAACATTGGGTTAGAGATCAAACAGAACATCCGCAAACATGGTTAGAGATACACAGAACATCCAGCAGAACATGGTTAGAGATACAAGAAATCAGCAGAAACATGGTTAGAGAAAAACACAAGAACCCTCCGTAAAATTTGGTTTGAAATCAAACAGAACATCCAGCAGAACATTGTTGAGATCACACAGAACTCCAGTAAAATGGTTAGAGATCACACCCGAAAATCCTGCAGAACATGTTAGAGATCACACAGAAAATCCTGCAGAACATGTTAGAGATTACACAGAAACAACCCGCAGAACATGGTTTAAAAATCACACAGAAAAATCCAGCAGAACAAAGGTTAGAGATACACAGAAATCGCAGAAATGGTTAGAGATCACACAGAAAATCCAGTAAATGGTTAGAGATACACAGAACATCCGCAGACATGGTTAGAGATTGAAAGAACATCCTGCAGAAATGGTTAGAGATGACACAGAACATCCGCAGAACCATGGTTAGAGATACACAGAACATCCGTAAATATGGTTAGGTACACAGAACATCCAGCAGAATGGTAGAGATACACGAACATCCAGCAGAACATGGTTAGTAGGACACCATAACATGGTTAGAGATCCACAGAACAAACCAGCAGAACATGGTTAGGATCAAAAAAGAACATCAGCTTAATTGGAGATCCAAGAACATCCCGGACATGGTTAGAGATTACACAGAAACATCCTGCAGAATGGTTAGAGATGACAAGAAACTCCAGCAGAACATGGTTAAGAGATCAACAGAACATCCAGCATAACATGGTTGAGATCACACAAACATCCAGTTTAATATGGTTAGAGATACACAGAAAATTCCAGCAGAACATGGTTAGAGATACACAGAAAGAAATCCCACAAACATGGGTTTGAGATCACACAGAAACATCCAGCAGAACATGGTTTGAGATCACACAGAACATCCGCAGAAACTGGTTAGAGATCACACAGAACATCAGCAGAAATGTTAGAGATTACACAGACATCCAGCAGAACATGGTTAGAGATCACACAGAACATCCCGCAGAACATGGTTAGAGTTACACAGAACATCCAGCATAACATGGTTAGAGATGACCAGAAATCAGCAGAAAAATGGTTAGAGATCACACAGAAATCCGAGAAAAAGGTTAGAGATCCACAGAACTCCCCGCAGAACATGGTTAGAGTCCCCAAACCCCCAGAACATTTTGGTGAAAAAAATGGTTAGAGATCAACAAAATTTTAGCAGAACATGGTTAGAGATACACAGAAACATCCAGAAAATTGGTTAGGGGATCAACAGAACTCCAGAGAAATGGTTAGAGATCACACAGAAAACCCGCATACATGGTTTGGTAACAAAAATGGTTAGAGATCACACCAACACCTCAAAAAACCGAAAAATTGGTAGGAAGTACACAGAACATCCCGAAACATGGTTAGAGTAAACAGAACTCCAGAGAACATGGTTGAGATACACAACATCGCGAACTGGTTAGAGATCAAACAGAAATCCCAAAAATGGTAGAGTCACACGAACATCCGAGAACTGGTTAGGCACACAGAACATCAGCAGAACTGGTTAAAGTAAAAAACATAAAAATTTGGTTAGAGATACACAGAACTCCCCGAACATGGTTAGAGTCCCCCCCCCCCAAAAAAATCCCGCAGAAAAATGGTTAGAGATCCCAGAACATCCAGAACATGGTTAGAGATACACGCATCCAGAGGGGCATGGTTAGAGTCCACAGAACATCCCGAGAACATGGTTTTAGGTGACCCCAAACATCCAGTAAAAGGTTAGAGTTACACAGAAACCAGAGAACATGGTTAGGTACACAGAAAAATCCCCAAAAACTGGTTAGAGATCACAAGAAAAATCCGCGAAAAGGGTTTGAGGTCACAGAAATCCCCGAAATGGTTAGAGATAAAAAAGAACATCCAGCAGAACATGGTTAGAGATGACACGGGAACACCCAGCAGAACTTGGTTAGAGATCACACGAACATCCAGTAGAACATGGTTAGAGATCACACAGAACATCCAGCAGAACATGGTTAGAGATCACACAGAACATCCAGAAGAACATGGTTAGAGATCACACAGAACATCCAGCAGAACATGGTTAGAGATCACACAGAACATCCAGCAGAACATGGTTAGAGATGACACAGAACATCCAGCAGAACATGGTTAGAGATCACACAGAACATCCAGCAGAACATGGTTAGAGATCACACAGAACATCCTGCAGAACATGGTTAGAGATGACACAGAACATCCAGCAGAACATGGTTAGAGATCATATTCACGTCTTCCAAACAGAACTGAGGCTCCTAATAAGAAATGTGCTGGACTCTCGGGCTATGTTCACACGCCGCAATTATGGTAATCTATAGTTCTCATATAGAACTATGGATTACGCTTTGTCACTCCGCGCGTACTATATAATCGTATTGTACGCGCATAGAGATAAGTGACATATCACCTATTTGTGCCGCTTTTGCGCCGCGAGTAATTCAAGTCTATCAGCGTGGCTCCCAATCACCCGGCGTTATTGCGGGGCGTACCGTGCGCGGTGTGAACATAGCCTCAGGCTACAAACCCCCTCTGGTCATATTGAAGCCTCTGAGGTCACTAAAAACGACCTTAATATCAACAGACGTCAAACAAACATCTCCATTTTCTATAAAACAAATCTCTTTAATTTGTAAATCACAGAACAGAAATCCTCGGACGCGTTTGCTACTTGTCGCGGCTCCAGAAATGTGATCCCTGATCTATAGAGAATGGATTGTTCTAGAACGACAGGTCCAACAGCAGAGAACGTCTCATCTATTGATCATTAAGAGATCTGGAACCGATGGGGATGACGGCGGCTAAGTGGAGAGAGACCGGTCCGGTGACTGTGTATGAAGATCCTGAGCGGACACGGACATCAGTGTTACTAGCACAGGACAAGCTCCTCGTATCGTATAGACACCGAGGACGACACGGAGGATTTTTGGCTCCCAGGTGTCATTTTTCCGCCCATTAGTCGTGTAGACTGCGTCTGAGTCCCTGAACCTGTTCTCCTGTCGGCCATTGATTTGGCTGTAATGGCCGGGCTCTGCCGCACTGAGGCTGTAAATGTGCAGCTTCGTCCGGTTGTTGTGCCCCCCCCCCTGCCTCCAGCCGCCCCCGAAATCAGGAGCATTACACAGTGCCGCAGGCGTCTGATACTGGGGCGTGCCTGATTCTGGAGTGTGCCTGATACTGGAGTGCACCTGATACTGGAGTGCACCTGATACTGGAGTGTGGCTGATACTGGGGTGTTCCTGATACTGGAGCGCGCCTGATACTGGAGGGCGCCTGATACTGGAGTGCGGGGCTG